>VXAY01004930.1:380042-397369 GCA_013399855.1 Oxyruncus cristatus | reverse complement strand
GAGGGGAAGACGGGGGAGCTGAGGGGAGAACGGGGATACAGTGATGGGAGGGGTGCGTGGAAGGGTGGGGCTGGGGGATTGGAGGTGGGAAGTGGGCTCAGGGGAGGCGTGTGCTTGTTTTAGGTAGATTTAGATTAAAAATAAAATTAAGGTAAACGCGTGGCCTACGGTTTTTTCAGACGAAGATTATATATTTTTACTGTAACCCTTGAAGTTACTCCTGATCGCTACTCCTTGTGGTTTTTTAGATGCTGGTGGTGCAGCAAGTAAGATTAATTTAATACCTCAAGACTTCTTTGCAGAGCTGGTAAGTAGGGCGATAAGGATGTGGAAGGGCTTCTGGCACCCTGGTTCTAGGAAGCCTTTTTGTTTAAGTTTTCCGGGGTTTTGTCCGTTGTAAAGGGAATCGTATGTGTGTGGTAGCTTGACTTTCATGACTCATAAAATGGACCGGTCCTGCTAAGAGCAATGGTATTGCCTGAAATTTATGTTTATATCACAGTTTTTTAAGAATCTATTTTTGCTTGTCATCTAGGTGATGTACCAAGGTAGCTTTCCTAAAAAATATTTGGCTTGTTTAATGTAGTGCACACTTGAACAGCGTGACTGTTCAATTAATGTGAAAATGGTGTATTAAGTAGGAATAGCAAGTGAGGTAGAAATTATAAATTCTTGATTGACTTTCTTTTCTTGGATTTGATGTAATTTTAAAATCAGTTACTTCAGTTACTTTATTCTTGACTCTTTAGTAAAGCATTCTCCTGTTGTCCATTTTTGTATTAACCAGTTTTCTTTTTTGTTTTGTAATCTCCCAAGTGTTTGAACTAGCCCTGCCTTGTGTACTAAAATATGCATTAAGAATGTCTTCAATAATACTTCCTTTACAGTGTGCACAAATAATTCATCATCTGAACCATAAGATCCCCGGTGTAAATACAGCTGAATTGTGTCAGGTAAGTGGGGATACTAGCACTTGTTCACAAGTATGATAGCTGTATATATGCTGTTAAGGATAGAATCCCTGAGTCAGTGAGGGGGTTTTTTTGTGTGTTTACAAAGAGTCTTTTATTAATGCATAATGTATTGTCTGTAATTGTTTGAACATTCTGTTTCTAGAGAATTCAGACATCAGGGATTGAGATTAACATTGGTGACCTGGCAAAAATAGCTAACATTCTTTCATTTCTATTTAGGTAAGCACAAAATAATATACTTTTCAATATGTCTTCCCCCTTCCCCCCAACTTTATAGTGGTATTAAAAAATTACATCAAATGCAGGTATAAAATGAACTGATTTGAGAAAAGGGCAAAAGATTGTAGGTCTCAGTACACAAAAAAGACCTCTTGGGCTTAGTTTGTGTCCTTAAAATCATGTAGTTACTTAATACATAGTATCACTTTTTGTAATAAAAAGACAAAGAGAGGAAATTGTTCAAGATCCTGTCTGCAAGGTTTAGAACTAGTGGCAAAATAGAGGAAGTTAAGGTCACTTTTAAAGCTAAGTCAGCTGGACCTTTGCCTGGGAGAAGTGTGTTTTTAAAATGTCTTGTTTCTTGGAGGTTAGGAACCAGGATTTGTACCTGTTGGAAGGACACACAGCTTATAATGTTGCATTCTGCTATGAGTAGAGTTTTTAGGGTGTATTTTCACTTGTTGTTTTGCTCTAAGTTTTTCTGTTTTCAGACAGATAAAATTTTCAAGATCTTACTTGTTCTTTTAACATATAGTATCAAAACATTTTATGTAACATTAATACGACTGAAGAAAATAATACCAGTAGAAATTTAAAATACTACTTCTCTAACGATAAAACAGAAGACCTTAAATTAAATTAGACTGTGCCTCTTGGAGGACCAAATCACTTTGTTAATGTCTCTTTTAAGAGGAGTGGACCTGCATGAATAAACAGGCTAGGATTTATTTTTTTACCTGTTTCTCTAGAGGAAATCAAGCGGCAACTTTGTTCTAGACTTGTTGCCTTTTCAGCTGAGGGTTTATGGCATCATTTGACTCCTGTTGGTACAAATTATACCTAGAAGTCCTTACTTACCATTTGGTGATACTTATACGTCTGCTGAATGTTTAATTAAATTGCCTTGTTTCTAAAGTAATGATATTGTTGAACTGCTCCACGCACACATCTCTCACTGAATTATGCCTTCTTTCAGTTGCTACAGCACTTGGAGGCTGTGATTATTTTTGTTTTAATGTTGGATGTTGTGCAAGGCCAGCAAAGTGAAGTCTCTGCAAACTAAGACTATTAAAGTCATGTTTTTTGCCTGTGGATACAAACGATGAGTAACATTCTGGAAAAAAAAAATCCCAGGCTGCCTGCGTATTTTAAAGTATATGTAAAGCAGAAATGAAAAAAAAATTGCAATTTGGGGTGAAGTGAGAAATTTTATTAAATTTGTGGGGAATAAAATTTATGCGGTGTTCTCTGGATATGCTTACAGCACAGCAGCCAGAAACAATCTCTCCACAGAAGAACTCGTCACCACCTTGGGCAGTGCAGTCAGCACACTGCCAAAACATGCACTTCAGGTTATCCGGCACGTATGGAACGAGCAGGGCAAATCCATTACTGCGTCAGAAGATGCGAAAAATGTGGCCACCGTGGGGCAGGTAACTCAATGCGACCAAGTGCAGTTGAGCCAACTGTGAACATTTCAAAAGTGTCAGTGCCTTGTTGTGTACGTTGTGTTGTTGACACGCAGTGGTATCCTGACTGCGAAAAGCTTTCCTACCTGTGTGTGTATATGTACACGTTGCCAAATATCTATCCAGTTAAAGCAGCATATGCAATAAAGGTTGTCTACATGCTGAATATTTTCATACCTGTTTAAAGATAAATGCTTTGTAGTACTATTAGTGAAGGTGAGTGGTAGTCAGGCTGGCAGACAATCGTATTGGCTGTTTATGTAAATCTGTTTTAAATGTAATTTAAATTCTTTAAAGCTGATAACACCAGCACTTGAATGTTTGTTCTTTGTCTCCCTTAAGTTTAAACGTTATTTTTAAAGATACTTTCTGTCAATTTCCAGCATACTTTCTTGGCGTGAAAAAAATAGCAGTGTATTTGCATTTTATGATCTTTTTTTTATAACAACAGCTTAAAAGACTATAGAATTAGGAAAAAAAGAAAATCTTTGTCTGAGGCTTGCTAGTAAGCTTGTTAAGGCTCTTCACAAAAGGCAAAAAATGTACTTGTGATTTATCAAAAATATGGTTATAAAATACCGTAATTTTTCTCTATTATTGCTATTATAAATTCTTACAAACTTTGTTTTTTATTTAGAAACTTCTAAAAAAAAGAAAACATGACAAAATTCTTTATATTCATGATATACAAGCTGTGTGAACTTGTGTGTCTGAAGCTCCTCTTACTAGAATTTTAAGTACAACGTACTTGACTATTGACTGTACTTGGATAAGGAAAACAGATTAAGTGAAATAACTTATTAAATTGCTTATTTTTCACCATTAAAAGGAAGGGCAGATGATTTTTTTATTCACAGTAATATTCAGGTGTGTATGTTTGCTTTCCATTTGGATTAGAGCTCTAGACATCCTGTATTGCCTGTGAAACATCCCTCCAACCGAATAGCAATGGTAGGATAGATCTCTTTCTTTGACACTGTTTCCAATTGTTTTCGTCTTTGCAGTTTGTAGATATGAAATGGAAACTGGGAGTTGCGATGAGCTCTGACACCTGCCGGTCTCTGAAGTATCCATATGTTACAGTGACACTGACGGTGGCAGATCCTTCAGGACAAATAATGGACAAGTCTTTTGAAATGACGATCCCACAGTTCAAGGTCTGTAGTGAATGTTAGTTGACTCAGTCTCCTAAAAACAGTGCTGTTGTTGTGAAGGAGCAACTTGTAAGGCTTAATCCATACTTCTGTGTTGCTTGTTTAGCAACACAGTCATGCAAAGACGAAGCATTAAATAACTATTTAAAACACAGAAGCTAGATACTTACTTCCCAGGATTTAGTTCTACGTTGCTTATCTGAAAATGTTATTTTAGCAGTAATTAATCTGTTCTCGTACAAATAAACTAACAACTGAAGACATAAAGTCTTCCAGTTCATGTCAGCTATCATTTTGCCTTATTAAAAATTTATAGAATATTCTTAATCTATGAAACTGTTTCCCAGCCTCAAAATCTAAAACTTGGCTCAAGTCTGACATTTGCTAATGATTAGGAATGGAGATCAGTCTGCTTTGTCACCACTGACTCTTAATTGCTATCTATGTCTTCATCTATGAATTTATGCAACTTTAATTTTGCATAAATGCGGCACTTGTGTTGTCATTCCTGTTTAAATGGCTAATACATCACCTAGAATATCATATAAGCTTAAAATAAATAGACTCTTGGATTGGAAGAAATTTGAGAAGGATATTCTGAATCCTTCAGTGTTGTGAAATGTATTCATTCTGATTGAAGCCTGCTTAACAATTTGCTGTTCAGCTACTATAGCAAATGAGTGCTACATTTGAGAAGTCTGGATTAATTCAGCTGGGAGTAGAAACATTAGTGTGACAAGGGGGTTTATTTTTTATTTTTTCATGGTATGAAAGCTACTTTTGTATTTTTCTTTCCTAGCATCTTTCCCTATTAATAGACAAGCCCATGCAAATAAGGCATCACCTTTGTAAAGTTAGCAGTTAATGAGCCCAAATGTCAAACAGCCCACAAAAAAAAAGGCAGAAGCTTTCAGTTCAAGCTGCACATTGTAACTGGAGGAAAAAGGGAATGGGAGAAATATGGATAGTGTTTTTTGTCTAACATGCTAGTTTGAACTGTTCAAACTTCAAGCAACTGAAATTTATCTTATTTTTTGCTTTTTAGAACTTCTTCAGACAGTTCAAGGAAATGGCATCTGTTCTTGAAACAGTTTGAAGAGAATTTTCATTTACAGTGACATTTTGGACAAAGTTAGATCAAGGAAACTTTCTGTTCTGAACAGGGAATAAAGTGCCATTGTTCAGCAAGGTATGTATGTATCCTTGTCTTTTTGACAGGAATTGCTCAGCATCATCCTCGCATTGCTGTGAAGATTTCTTCACTCTGAAGCCAACTCTGCAGTGTTTGTGAAAACGTGTTCAGCTTTGTTCTTCCTGGTAGACAAAAGATCAGGATGTGTATGGAGGAACATCCCAGTAGACTTCCTAATACCCACACTGAACTCTGGTGCATAAAGACACCTGAAAATGTTGACTGGAAAGATACAGAGACAAGGGTAAATCTCATGTTAACACTTGTCTGTAAAATTGGTATGCACTTCGACTCAACAATGATATTAGGAGAATATGAAGTTACATGTAACAAGCATACAGTTATTCTTGAAGAATAGCATTGTCAAGTAGTTTGATGCAGATATTTGCAGACCTGATTTCCAGTCTTTTAATAACTGGAGAACGAACTTGTCTTAATGGCTTGTTTATTTCAAATACTAATTTCTCACCACCTGGGCTCCTAAAAACTGAGTTAATGCATTAAGTTTTTCCAGAAACCCAAAATTTACCCTCTGAATTGAAGCCCAGAGGCTAATTTTACATAAAGGTAGGAAGGAAAATTTAATTCAAAAGCATTTTAATATATTTTTGCTTTTTCGTTTCATCCAGTATTAATCTGTTGCATTCTGCTTGATGTTGTAGTCAGCAGTCTGCTTTCTAATTAAATTAGGATATTGTAGTTGCCTCAGTCCAAGCTCTGAACTAAAAAAGTCAAGAGGAAACTTGAAAATTCAGGCTGGAGTGTTAGCCAAGCACATCAGAGAAAGGACCACACTACAAGATTTCTTTGCTTGTTGCATTGTGTCAGGCATCCACTGGACTGTGGTCTGCACACTTGCTCTAAGAGAATGTCCTAACCAGCAAGATTTTGGACTTTGACGGTGAAGAATGGGGGCCTTTCCAAAGGGGAGTGATAAATCCAGTGTGATTGCATGCTGTTTTTTTAATTTTTTTTCATTGAGTTTTCCATAAAACAAAACACATACTGCATGTACTGTGGGATGTAGTAAAAGCAATACCGTTGGATCTCAAGATGTGCTAGAACAAGTAAATTTGAAGAGAGATAAGTCATAAGCAGACTGAAGTTTATGCTTCAAATTGAGAATGGTAGAGACTGAGAAGCAGTTTTGCTGGGACAGATCCTCAAGTGATTTCAGGCCCCCTTACAAGTGAGAACATCTACCTTTCTAACTCACTTAATGTTTTTTCTCCACTAACTTGTTTTAAAAGCTGGCTGAAAGTCATTGGTATTGGTTATGCCTGCCTTTTTGTGCTATAAAAATAGGCACATTGTGCTGCATGCAGCAATCCTTTCAGGAAAGAAAGGATTTTCACCCCCATGATTTGGGTACTATGCATGGTGCATAGAAAACAGTACTTGGAGTTGCTTATAAGCCCAAATAAGTGGAATAGTGTTGGCTTTAACAGAAGTTTTTGGCTATGGCCGTTGATCTGGATGATACTTTCTTTGTGCTGCTTGAAGTCTGAGGTGTTTGCTTTGCGGCTGGGGAGAGCAGATTGGTCTTTGCTGGGACCCTCTGAATAGAATGTCACAAAATGGTCTTGGAACAAGCTTACCATTTGCTCTTCCCTTGTCTGTCTGCAAAGGCTCAAGGCAAACAAATCCTCCCTGTGCATGGAAAAGTGATGTCAGCAACTGATTTTTTTTTGTTAGTTTTTAATTTGCAAAAGTTGGAATGTAAGGCTGCTATAACTAGAAAACATTGGCTTTGGCCTAGTGAATTAATCGTTTTACATTAGTACAAGAGTTCCAAAGAAAGAATAAGGTTTTTTTTTCAGTAAAGCTGGAGCCTTACAAATACTTCCCATGTGTTTTAATGCACATAAATTCTTTATATAGCTGGAAATACTTGTGCCTTCATTGGAACTGGCTGGAAAAGATTATGTTAATCATGTCTTAACGATTCAGTAGATGCTGGAAGGTAATGAGGGAACTTCCAGTTGGCAGTTTTGCTTGGTCCATCAGGAAGAGGAGAAAGTTGTCAGCCTTTGTTAACTGTAACTTACGTTTTGTCAAGTCAGATATTCTAGAAATATTGATGAATATTTTTTAAGATGTCCCTGAACTCCATCCAGCATGTTGTAATTCTGGCTGGAAGATGCTTGGACACGTGTGCTCTACCAGTTTACTGTCTGAGAATTTTCAGAGGAGTTATGATTTGAAGTTGGCTCTGTACTCAAACTTCTGAGATATGTCCTGATCTTTCAGTGGGAACTCCTATACTGAGTAATGGAAGAATTAAGTACTTTATTAAAAGAAACCACACTAAAACCCTATCAGTTTGCAGGATAGCAATACTAACATGTTCAAACAAGCTGACAAGCTGTTGAATTGTTCGTCTGTTTTAACCCTAACCCTAAACCAGATCTTTTAAAAGAGAATCAGAAGTCCTCATGTGTTCCTAATCCTAATTGTTGCTTAATACAAAATTGTATAACATGAGTATTTTTGTAAATCCACAAACAGTCATTAAACATGTAGGTAACAAAGATAAAGCTGGTCTGTATTTTGTTTTAAGCCTACTGCATGGAACTCTGTCTTGTAAATAATGTTTAAAGTTCAGGATTAGACTATGACTAAATTTGTTTTCCTTTTTAAATTAGGATGGAGTTCAAACATATGCAGTCTTTCTCTGTGATGGGCTACCAAAGAGCTGATGGGTAACTGCAGGCTGCAAGGACTATTTGTATCAGTTAGTTAGAGCTAGACAAAATGTTGTATTGAAACAAGAAAAGAGGACGTACAAGATTAATGAAATTTTGCAGGAGGTTGCATTTAAGTGATTTTCTTTTGTTAATTGTATTTAGGAGACATGTAAACCTTTTATTTTTTTCAACATTTGCCTAGAACAGACCAAGAGGAAGGAAGGGGGGTGGGGTCTTGCACAGTCAACAAACCCAGGGGAGGGAGTAATGAAAGAATGTCTTTTTGCTTAATTTCAAACACGCTAGTCCACTTGCAGAAAGCTATTTTGTAGAAAGCTCCACAGAAGGAGTACACAAATAGCTGTAGTATCTCTGTGCACTAGTGTTTTACATATTGAGCTTCTGCACACTTTGGCCTAGCCATGACCCAAGTAAAAGCATCTCTGTTCCTACTTCCACAACACTGTATTGCCTTTCTTTAACCACATTCTAAAGGTATGTAACCTTCTTGTTCACTCTGAGTCCACCCCCTTTGATTTTTTTACATTTCTCCTTCTCAAACCTATGCACTCTTTTTGAACACCTGAAGATACATTACCTTGGATCAAATAAAAACAAAAGTAGAGAGATGATGAGTTGGGGGAAGAATGTGTGGTTTTTTTTTTTTTTTTTTCTTGCTTGCCCTGTTCCTTGTCATTTGAATGTTTTTTACCCTCTTAACTGTAGGTATAATGAGAGGGTAATTTCCACTCCTTTGCAGAGGCATGCAGGGTGGTTCTGGCTAGCCCTTGCAGGTACTAAAGTAACACACAAAAGTGCCGGAGTCATTTGATCTACCTGCAGCAAAAAAATGCCTCATCTCTGAAGAACCTTTAAAACGGGGGTAGGGGGAGGAGGCATTTGGAATTGAGCGCCCTCTATCCTGTCCAGGATTCTTTGGTTGATTGTAGTAGGGCTCATTCCTCTGATAGATTTTTAGGACAAGTTATATGCCTGTTGATTGGGCTGCTAGCTTGCTGGGTATTCACTTCATTAGGAAGCTGGATTTGTGCAGGTCAGTATCTGACCTGAGTGCCTTGACCTGAGCTCGCATGGGATGTTGTTACAGTCCTCCCTTCCTAAGGCTCAGGCAGTTCATAACTGGACTTGCTTGTCACTGAGAAATTTTGGCCAAATACTTCCTTTTGCTTTTACTGTACAGCACTGTCCATACCTTCTCATCCAGGTATACTTTTGGTTCTTTAGGGGAGGTGTCATGGTTTAATCTCAGGTCAAACACCACACAGCTACTTGCTCACTCCCCTCCTGTGAGATGGGGGAGAGAGTCAGCAAAGTGAGAAAACTCATGGGTTGAGATAAAGACAGTTTAATGGGTAAGGCAAAAGCTGTACACACAAGCAAAGCAAAACAAGAAATTCGTTCATCACTTCCCAGGGGCAGGCATACGTTCAGCCATCCCCAGAAAAGCCAGGCTCTGCTCCTGTGTAATGGTTACTTGGGAAGACAAACAGCATCCCTAACCAAATCTCGCCCCTTCCACCTTCTTCCCCACCTATTATATACTGAGCATGATGTCATACAGTCTGGGATATCCCTGTGGTCAGTTGGCATCAGCTGTCCTGGCTGGGTTCCCTCCCGATTTCTCATGCACCCCCAGCCCCCTTGCTGGTGGGATGGTGCGAGAAGCAGAAAAGGCCTTGGCTGTGTTTAAGCACTGCTCAACAACAACAAAAACATCTCTCATATTATCAACGCTGTTTCCAGCACAAATCCAAAACATAGCCCTGTACTATCTCCTGTAAAGAAAATTAATTCTACCCAGCCAAAAGCAGCACATGAGGAAGCACGCAAGTCGAAGGGACAAAGCTCAGTACTCGTACCTTTGAAAGACTTCCTGATTCTTGTTTCCAAGGCTTTTCTGAGGGAAGGGTTAGAAATGACCTGTCACTTGAACTGAGTTACTGGGATATGTGTGTTAATTATGACTTTTTGTCATTGAGAAAGCAAGGAAGCTGAGATTGCTGATTGTCTCCATGAAGGCTAATTTTAGGGGTTCTGGGTTTCCTCTTCCCTACTCTTCATTTGCCTCCTGTGGGTAATTACGGTCTAGTTGCCCGAATTTGAGAACTGCTGCAGTTCCGGATGTCTAAGTGCCATAGTTTCCAAATACTCTGTCAGTGTTTACATTACAAATATTGTTATGTTTATATAAATTGCAAGTTTCAATGTCAGTTTTGTACGTCACATACTGAACTTAGGAACAGTAGGGAAAATCTATTATTTCATGCAATAAATCTATGTGCTAGGCAGTATTTCCAGGGGACTTCGTCATAGCATCCGTCACCAGGTGGCACTGCTACACACAGTCTTGCTACACAGCAATCCTTTGAGAGCATGTCTGGAAATGGGATACGGACTTCAGGTTTTCTCCACTGCGTTGCTTGCATCCGGAACTGTACACACTCATGTCATCATAACTTCCATCCTACTTCTTACATTGTATGGAAACAGTTTAATTTCTGTTTTAGTTATCAAAAAGATGAGCATAAAGATTTCCAGTGGCACAAACAACAGTCAGCATTTTAATAATAACAGAATACATACCCTTGTATATTTGCACCAGCTTAAAATAGTATTTAATTATACTAATGTTTCTGCGTTATGACTTGTTCTTTTAAAAGTATCAAGTTGCATTTGGAGCCTTTTTTCGTTTTACTTTTTTCCCTGTTTATACGTTTCTCAAAAAGATTTTTCTAGATCTGTATCTTGTTTATAGAATAAGCATTTGCATTTCTCTATCCAAGGTTTTCGTGCAGTTTGACCACTCTAAAATCCTTCTTCCCCATTTTTTTATGCAGCCTAGTTACCAGTGTCTTTATGCCGCATTTAGGAATACACTGAAATGGGCCCAGTTGCTTAATTCCCCATGGAATTACCTCTGAATCTGAAAAATCAGACGTTTTTGGTTATACTGAAGCTGCAAAGAATTTTTCTGTTCCCGTGAATGTCATCACTGTGGTGTCTTTGGCAGTTGAGAGCTTGGCCAAATTAAAGCAAGACAGGCATCCTTCCCAGTGATGCTTTTGAACTGGGAAGTATGGATATTGCAACCACATATGAAGCCTGAGAGTGGTGCTAGGTTTACATTCATAATAAGCAAAGGAATGTAAGTGCATGTCTCACACGAATCACCAGCGTGCTGTATGATGCTGCTTCTTTCTCCCAGTTGGGAATGTGGGAAGATGAGAGATGCTCGGCAGGCAACAGAGTCAAGACAACAGATGTCGGTTTACCTAGGAAAGAGTCAAGGACAATGAGAAAGAGGATTAAGGAGTTCCCATCTGTTCTTTTTTTTTTGGGTTTTTTTTGGCAGCTACACTGGCACCATTCTTGGTATTGTGCTGGGCCTACAAATGCCCTGTTGTTCCTGGTAAGCTCTACCTTCTCTTACCAGACATACAGTACCGAGCTGTGATGTTGCAATAACATTTTAGTAGTGATACGCTGTTGAAATCTTAATGCTATTTGCATTTTCCTCTTGAACAGACGTAATTCACGCCTTCTGAAGTTAAGTACCTGTCTTCAAAAGCATCTCTCTTCTATGTTATTTCTGCAATCTACTACAGATTTGCTAACCTTTTTAGCTTGTGGTTCATCCTTTGTAATAATATATTTGTGGAATAATATCAGATGTTCCTTTTGGCTTTGGCAATGACAAGAAATTCTGTCTTAGTTTCCATTGCTGGAGAGTTGGAGTGGACCAGGATCCCTTCCAAATCCCAAAATGAGGTAGATGTAGTAGGCACAGTCAGGGAGAGTAGACAGCTCCAGCAGCCACAGTACTTACTCTGTTCTTCCTCAATTTTTTCTCTTCTGTGTTACTGTTACTGCAGTGGTTGGCGAATGGTAGGGAAGTTAATGGCTCCTTTATATAAAAGCAGAAATAATTGGGAATAGGGAAGATCTTGTTGCAGAAGTCGCTCTATCTCCTGCAGTAACTAGCTTTGCAACTGATCTGAGCTGCTAACAGCCACCAAACTGTATTATCTCAACAACAGGGATTTTAGTAAGCTGATCTGATACACTTTTAGGAGGGGGGGTAGCCTTATTAAAAAAAAAACAAAAAAAAAACCAAAAAAAGCCATGGACCAAAGAAACCCCAACAAATTTCAAATGTTCCCACCTGGAAAGATGCTGTGATCACATGTAAGAACACAGGACTCGAGATTAAAACTTAGTTTTAAACAAAACGAATTGTGGTTCTGCACTGGATTCAAAGTCTGCTGTGCTGGAAAGTTTCATGGGATGACTGTTACATGAAAAAATAACCAAAATAAGAATCCTTCCCCAATCAAATTTCTCTTCTTTGAAGAGAAATATATTTCAATGCATTATCTCTCTTAATAGGCGCTACATTAAATTGAATAACAATATGCTGAACACAGACATAAAATGTTGCAGGCTGCCTTAAATTCTAGGGGTGCTTATGAAATTCTACCTAGGGATTATTCTCCTGTGAACTTTGCTTGTTCCAGTTCCCCTAAATCTGTTTTGGAGTGGGTCTTATTGGCAGAACAAATTCTAATCTGTCATTACCATCAAAAAAGATTAGTGACATTTGAGAAGAAAAAAACAAAACCAAACCACATACCCCCTATCAGATTAATTTTTCATCCTTTTTATTGTGAACAAATTGCAGTGGGAGTCTCCTGCTATTGACATGTCTCTACAAGACCAATATGTCTTACTCAAACTTCTGGCATTGCATTTTAAACTATTGTGATCTCTATACACCCTGCAAAATACACAACTTTCATCATTTCTAGTGAGGGGTTTTTCATGTACTTAAAAGAGGAAGCACCAGGGTTTTTTCAGCAGCTGAAGTTTCAAGCCTTGGTAATATGTCCAGTCTACTGAAGTTACCTCCTAATACTTCAGTTGTATATCCAAAACGTATTTAATTACGTTCTTTAAATAAGACTTGGTAATTTAAATTAATAAAATGGGTTCTTTTAAAGTAAAAGTGCCTGTATCTTGGATCTTACAAAAAGGTGATCTGAAAGTAATATAAAATTTGACTAGTTAAAAAATATTGCAAATATGGAAATACACCCTGAATTCCCAGACAATTAAGTGAGATCATTCTTAGAAAAGCAACAGAATGAGAAACAATCCCAGCTATATGGCATATTACTGAAATAATAGTCCAAGGTGATTGAACTTATGCATAAACATGGGATTGTAAAGTCAAGCCTACAGCTCCTCTAATAACCTAGTATTTTTTCTGCAGTTAAAACTGGGGCTAGAAAACTTAAGGGGATGGATAATTACTATCAATTAACAGTCTGATCATGTGAGAGGCTGAGGTCTCTCTGCTGCTTAAGAAATTGCTTAGAGGTGTGGTTGCTTACCAGTTTGTAGGTCTAAATCCTTTAACACTTTAACATCCTTAAACACAATATCTGGAACTGAAGATCCAGATATTGTATATGAAATGGCTGCTGTGGTGCCATGTGCAGAAACAGCATACATTATCAAGGCATTGTCTTAAGAAACAAAACATGCTTTCTCTAATAAACAGAAAGAAAACACACTTATCCATTTTATTTGGAAAAATAATCTTTACATGTACAAGCATTAACAAGCATATCAAATCCAAAATGTTCAGAAGCATTTACTCACATTTAGTTACCTGGATCTGTGTTTGGTCACTTCAATAATATACCCTAATTTAAGAGATTTTGCATCTAATGTCTATTTAACAAAAAATAATGGCAGGTTATCAACAACTCAAAATTAAGTCTGACTGAGTATGTGGTTGGTTTTCTTTGACCAATTGAGCATGCACTTGCAGCACATGCCATGACAATTATTGCCCATAGTACTTTATGTACTTAGGATCTTCCAATATAGTGTTCCCTTTGAATTTTACAGTTTGTTTCAAGAAGCTTGGCGAATGATAATGATTATAGTAAAAAAAGGAAGTTTTAAAAAATTGTTGCCTCTCACCAGAGGCTTTGTCTGTCATGTCTCTGGCACGGATGCCACATTTGCACTTCTTTCCATTTGGGATGATCTGGAGAGAAACAGCACTTTCATTAACGACAGAGATGTATTTTCAAAGTTCTGTGGATAAGGGCTATGGAAAGTTGCTTTCTTCTTTGTCCCAAGGTTTCTCATTCCTATTTACTGAGCTGTAAGAATTATATAATTTAGGCGAATTCCTAACTATACTGTGCAAAGAATTAGAGAAGGATGCTCTTGTTACCATTATAGTTTTAAACACTAGAAATTACATGAGAGGCATGTCAGATGTCCCAGGCACAGGAATATTATGCTCAATATGAGAGAAACTAGGAATTTTTAACTTAAAGATGCATGAAATCTTACAAGTGAAATGAGAAAAGGGGACCAACTTCAAAAAAAAAAGTTATGCAACAAAAGAACTTTCTAATGAAACACTACTAATGAGATGGGGGGATAAAAAGTGTTAGGCAGATTAAAGGATAAATTAAGTAAATGGATAAAGTTAATGGACAGCTAAAAGAGATTACTATGAAGAATCAATTCAGAGAGACAAAAAGCTGAAGCAAGAAGAAAACACAAAAACTTTGTATTAACATCTGAGAATTTTATTTTGAAGGTAGTTAAAATATTAGTGGTAGAGTTTATATAGATTAATTTCATCTTATAAGGGATTTGTATAAAGAATTCAGTAATAAAAAGAAATTAGGTCAAAATAATCAGATCTCATACCACATTAAGGAAATCACCCAACTGAAGGAGAAATCCAACAGTTTTACAAAAACAGGCACAATGTTGACAATTGAAGAATTTCACATTAATTTTTCACATTTTAGAATTTCAGTTCTACCTGATAATTTGCAAAAATTGAAGTGCACCCTTAAAAGCTGAAAACCTAGCTCTGTAGCATCTTCAAGGCTTCTTGTTCCATTTGAATGATGTGAGAACCTCAGTGGATCTGTGATTGCTTAAAAGAGTTTCAGTCTCTTTTTGCTATTTTTTAATGTATTCACGTGATTGTCTTCAAGCTTCCTGATTATTATTAATTATTTGTATTCCAATAACACCTAAAAGCCTAGGTGGCTGTATGCAAACTGGTTTTGGTAGGTCGTATACAAACATAAAACAAAAGGGATCTAGTAGTCTTGGAGATGGTGTTGGTAAGCAGCTGCAGCTATTCAGTATGTTGCAGCCTCTCCCTTAGGCTGCTTCATTGGAGCCATTTAATGATTATCCCATCTAAAACCATTGCAAAAGAACGTATGAGGGGGTTTTGCTGCTGCTGTAGTACGAGTCCAGTGTTTAGTTTGCTTCCCTGGTAGGTTAAATTGGTCTTTGCGCTCAAGTGACTGAATTTCAGCTTCACGCTCTAGATGAATCATCTAACCAACCGTCCCCAAAAGGGGTGAGTAGTCTTGCTGCCCTCTTCACCCCTGAGCAGTCATTCCTGCTTCCTTTGTGCCAACAGCGCTATCTCTATGAGCGCTGTCACTTAAATTAGAGGCGGCTCACAGAACTGAACTGGCAGAAAAGGAGCAGCTCACTGCAGGATTAAACCAGAGCCAGCCTGCTGCCAGAAACCAAATGGGGCTTTCTCCCAGGTGCACTGTTAAGAGGATCCCAGTGGCTCCTGAATTGTCATCCTGCAATGGCGGAGCACAAAATCTCAAGTACCATTCTCAGCCAAAGGGTTAATGGTAACTGTGCAGAGCGAGAGTCAAGAAATTTTTTAGTTCTGTGATCAAAAAAATTTGGCCATTATTCTTCTAATTGCCCTGGTTGTAAAATCTACAGTACAACGACGCAGTTCAGATGTTAAAGTGTGTGAAAATAGCTTAGGGAAGCAATGCCAGTCTAGCTTTAACTTGTACCACTGTAGCACATATTAAAGCTGGTGTTCTGCCTACGTAAGACTTTTTGCATTAGCTCTCCTGTCCCAAGAGACATTGCAGAATGTCCCTTAAGGCTTGGAGGATGCCATGAAAGGACATGTATTTGAGGTCTTACCAAACCACAGTGTTGAAACTGAGAACTACAACTGATAAACCAAAATGCATAAACTAGATGGTTAAACTGGAAAAATACGAAGAGCAAAATAGTTTGCTCAGAAAATGAGCTCAGTGGTTTGCAATACTATGAAAATAATGCTAATGCAACATTTTTTTGTGTCAGTTCAGACTGCTCTGGCCTTTGACCTGAGTGCTACATGACCTCTCTCTGCCCTAATAATTATGCAGCCTCAAATTACACCGAGCAGCTCTTCAGCTCAAGCTACAGACTTTTTATCTCTCGGCAGTTAAAACGGGAGCCATAATAATGTTTTACTGCGAGTCATCCCCGCTGTTGCTTCAGATGTAAACAAGGAGACAGTCGCTACAACTAGCAATTACCAAAGGGATACAGATGATGTGTGACTGGAAAAGCTTTGTCCAGCTACTTTCTCAGGTAGAGCAGACCAGTTACTAACATCTACAGTAGGTGGCGGATTTGTCGTTGACAGGAGATGTTATCGCGATAGCGATGGCGAAACCCCCACAACTGAAAACTCGAGCCAGAAAAACAAGCCTAGAAAAAAACCCCAAAATCAGTCTTGAACGAAACTGACTCGGCAGTGGTTCGGCAGGAGACGCTGCTGTAGCACGGCCGCTGCAAGGCCGGTTCTCCCCGCGCGGGGGAGAAGCCGGAGGGGAGGCGGCGGTGGGAGCGGAGCGCCGCGGGCCCCCGCTCCCTGCGCGGGAGCCTCCTCCCCAGTGACCCTCCGGCGCGCCGGAATCAAAACCAACTCGGAAAAGAGCTTGGGAGCTTTTGCAAACGGGGCGGGGGGCTGCCCCAGCGGCCTCCCCACCTCCTTTCCTCCGCCGCTTGGCGACCTTCCTCCCCTTGCGGACCTCCTCCTCCTCTTCCTCCCCCTCCTCCCTGCGCGGCCGGTCACACTGCGAGCCTCAGGGAGAGCCCAGCAGCACCCGGCAGAACGGGGAGCAGAGCGCACGCCACCTCCTGTCTTCCTTTGGAGCCCGGGTCGGCGGGACTAGCTCTCCCCTCGGTCGGGGGTGGTCGGGGCGCGGAGCCCGCTCAGGGCGTAGCCCTTGCGCTCCTCCCCGGGGCGTTGAGGAGGAGGAGGAGGAGGAGGAGGCGGAGGTGCCTCGGCCGTCCTTCCCCGCCCCGCGGGCTGACCCCGCGCGGGCAGGAGGAGGAGGAGGAGGCGGCGCGGCCGTGCCCGGCGGGATACACGCTTAGCGGCGGCCCCGGCCGATCGCAGGCCCCGCCAGCTGCACCTGGCGCCGGGGGAAGCGGCCGCGGAGCGCCGCGTCCTCCGCCCAGTCACCCGCCATGGAGAAGCGAGGGGAGGGAGAGCCGCTCTCCCACCCTTTGGAGCCCGAGCCCGAGCCGCAGCCTGCGGCACCGGGGGAGAAGCGCTTCAGGCTGTGGTACGTGGGCTCGTCATGCCTGGACAGGCGGACCACGCTGCCCATGCTGCCCTGGCTGGTGGCCGAGATCCGCCGGCGCGGGCAGCGGCAGGAGCCGGGCGGCGCCCCGGGCAGCGCGGTGCCGGCCCGCGAGGTGCTGCTGCTGCTGGGCTCGCCCACGCTGCGCTGTGTGCCCGCCGG
>VXAY01004930.1:306216-380013 GCA_013399855.1 Oxyruncus cristatus | reverse complement strand
TTCATCTTCGAGCACAAGGCGCAGCACATCGCCCGCTTCATCCACAACAGCCACGACCTCACCTACTTCGCTTACCTGATCAAGGCGCAGCCCGACAACCCCGACTCCCCCATGGCCTGCCACGTCTTCCGGGCCACCGACCCCAACCAGGCGAGTGGCGGCGGGCGTAGGGGAAGGGGGCACTGCCCGGGATGCCCCCTTTTGGCTTCTCTCCCCCTTTTCGGGCAGGACCCCGGTCGCTGCACTCCGCAGCCGCGGAGGGTGTCGGTGTGCGGGGGCGGGGTTGGGTGGCGCTTGCGGGCGCTGCGGGACTGTAACGCCCCGCATACCCACCCGCGGCGTGGGGGGAGTGCGCCCGGGGCCGGCCGTGCCCGCTGGGCTCGTCCCGCGGCTGCCTCTGCAGCTCAGGCGGCTGCAGCGCCCTCGGGCTCCGCGGCAAAAGGGGTGTGCGTGGGGCGGGCGCACAGTCCCGCGTGGCCGCGGGGTGCTCTGCCACTTCTGCCCCGAGCGCACGGAGCACCCCGGGCTAGGCCGAGGATACCCACTCTGCGCAACTCGGTGCAGCGGGAGATGGAGCCCCTTTCGTTCTCCTCCGTTCCCCCTCCGTGGGGAGGCCTCGCATCTCAATGGCAAAAGCACAATTTGCGCTGGGAGCAAAACGCAGAATTTGTGTTAAACCGTTCCTGCAGTGGTGTAAGCGTCGGACGGGAATTGAGTAGTGAGGATGGTGCTTTCCCGCCGACCCCGGTGGTACAGAAACCATCGTTCGTGACCAGTGGGCTCTCTTGTGCTCCCGGCTCATGCTAAGGACGCTTGCTTGTGCTCCGGCACACGCAGTAGTGCTACAAACAACTCTAGGTTTGGGTGGGGACATTGTTGATAAAGTGCCAACTGGAAAAAAAGTCCTAACAGTAAGACTGTATTTTCCAGACTATCTGACAGTCATTGGCTCCTATGTCAAATGTGCAGCAGACTTCTTTCTGCTCTCTGTTTAGGGTATGTGAGCAATGGCGATTTGGCAAGTAGGTTGGACAATCGATTTCACAAAATGACAGCAAGAGAAAGGCCTTTCAGTAACAGTCCTTTGGTTAAGTTAGGACACCTCCTCGGTTTTCACATACTGGAGGAAAACCACCTGCAATTAGAAGTGCTGGGATTTGCTGAAGTCACCAAGTCACTTAGCTGACCTACTAGATCTACTGAACAGTTGCTCAGATTTCTTTTGTTTGTTTTTTTAAGTGAAGAGGGTAGGAAGTATTAAAAAAACTACGGAAAGATTGTCGGTATATTAATTTTTATTTGAGCCCAGTATACTCAGAGTATACTTTATATACTATATACTCAGTATACTTTATACCAGAGACTATAACATGGGAACGATTTAGGTTGCATGCATGGCTGTGGCTTAAGCCATCATTAATGATAGGACAGGCAGTATCCCAAGTGGAGGTAATTACGCTTAACTTCCTGGCAACTGCTGCAGCTGTAGTGCTCTGCCAGGAGAGAGCATGCAGAAGGAGCGTGAAGTGGAGGGAATCGTATCTGGCAAGGGAGGAGCCAAAATGTCCTTTTAGGAGACTGACCATGTGGACTGAGATTCCTGCTGTTGGCAGAAGATGCTGAATCAAATTTATTTTTGGGGTAGGTCTGCACTGGTACCATGAGATTGTTTTACAAACTTTAGTGGATCCCTAGTACTCTAGTGAACATGCAAATTAGTATGTACGTGTATATTTGGGAGGCTGTTTCTGACTAAAGCTTTTATCTATATGCCTTCCCTTCTTTCCTCATGAAAGAAAATGTCCTTATGTGCGTTGAATTAAATCAAACACATCCTGTATCATTTGATTACAACTGATACGTAGTTGAAGTCTTCTACTGAAGGAAGTTACTAGTGCGAACAAGTTCCCCTTCCTGTCTTGTTCTGACAACATAATCTAAGTTTTACCTGTCAAGATTTTTTTAAACCTAGTTATCATTAAAAAAGAACATGTCTGTCTCATGACTGTTACTCAGCACATGATTTTGAACTACAGTGAGGGTAGTAAATGCACAGCCAGTGATGTGATTCATAAGTGATAACAGGCAAGTTTTTTTAAGGTATCAAAAAGAAAAGAATTTTTTTTCCTGAGTTTTGTTACCAGTCGTTGAGGCTTGGTTGGCTAGCCCTGTCCAGGTCTCTAGCTGTTGTTCTGTACTTAAGCTTAGTCCTGAGTGGAGGAAGTCAGGCTGCAGGTTACTAGCTCCAAAAATCTTCTTCTGAAGCCCTTGTTTATTATAAAATTGACGCTGTTCTTGCATGCTTTCAAGATCTTTAAGTACGCACTTCTGTTTCATAGTGGTTATACGAGCCCTGTGTGGTGTACTAGCTTAGAAAGTATTTTTCATAGCTGTTATTTTAAGACGACCTCATTTTCCATCTTAGGCCATAGAGACTTTCAGCCAACGTAAGTTGGCACTGCTACTGAGAGAAGTGATCCTGTCCCCTGGAAGCCTCGACCCCTTGTTCCTTCCTTTCGGCTTTGTCTTCATGGCAGCACAACTGTTTGTGCAGCCGCACAGCAAACAGGATCAGGGAACTGACTGGTGTTAAACTTGCTTTTCCCTCACCTTTTCTGGATTATTTCCAAACTGCTTTCCTCATTTGCTTTACTATGCAACCCTAATACCATTTATGTCAAGACAAGTGGGTTGGAGGCGTATGTTATCAGTGAGTAGCCAAGAAGGGGAAGGGTCACATAGACTTTCCAGAAGTGCTAGAGAAGTATCGTTCTAGAGAAGTTGTGAATACTCCATCCCTGGAATTGTTCAAGGCCAGGTTGAATGGGGCTTTGAGCAACCTGGTCTAATGGAAAGTGTCCCTGCCTGTGGCAGGGCGGGTGGAATTAGCTGATCTTCAAGGTCCCTTGCAAGCCAAACCATTCTATGATTCTGTAAAGTAATACTGACTTCAGATTAGCCAGAGATGTCTGCAAAGCCATGGTGTTTACCCATTTCGTCAGTATTAAGTTTAGCAGCATGCTAAGTCACTGTAATGAAGGAAGAGTGCAGGTCTTTGAGTTAGAAGACAGCCATCATTTTTAATAGTGGATGTAAATTATAAAAGTGCGAGGTTAATGATTGACTTCCAAGAGATTAGTGCTACCATGATAATTCTCAAAACACAATGTAGGTGAGAATGAAAGTTCTGGCTTCAAGCCTGTTTCTTTGTTCACCAGCTGTATTGGACAGTGTTTAGGATGCACGTGTATTCACTATGACCACAAAAAGGGCTGTTATTCTTTGGAAAAAAGCAATACTTCTTGCCATTCCCTGCAAATTTCTTTACCAGATGACCAATAAAAAGCCAATGCAATATGTGCTCTGATGACATCAGGTGGGAAGATAACATCTTTTAATGTTAGTTGCTGTGACTGAAGAAAAATGAGAGGGTGAGGTAGTATGAAACACCTTCTGATTTTATTTGAAAGCCTGCAAATTTTAGGCAGAGCTGAAAAGTATGTGGGTCGACTTCTGTTCTGGAGTAATACTTTGGCAGTGTGTCAAACCCAAAGCTCAGGCTGGCGGCATGGGAGTAGATGCTAAGATGCTTTTACTGGGTGGTGGTGTGGGGGTGTGTGTTTAATAACAAGGGGAGACATCTGAAGCCATCTGACTGGTGGAGATGGGAAAAGAAATTTTTCCCTTCTTTTTTTTTCTCCTCAGAATTATTAGGGTTTGCTGCTTCTTGTAACTTTTCAAAGCAGTAGCCAGCTCAAGTGGATAAGGGTAGTTGTCTCTTTAGTACTGCCTAGTAGCTTCTGAATAGCAGCCAAAGATTTGTTAGTTTTGTATTGCTGTGATTTGAGAATTATCTAGGATGCACAGAGTGTGTCTGTAGACATCAGATGACAGCATTGTCACATTTTATATTTCACAGATTTTCTTTACAATCCTGGGAACAGACTTTTTTTTTTTTTAAGACCAAAAGTTAGAATTTATAAATATGGCAAGCATACCCTTCTTGCAACCACCAAGAAAAAGCCTGTTTGATTAGTATTTTCAAGCTCAACTTCACCACATTTTTATCACAGAATACTGATTTTATGTTGTAAAACAGATTTTAATTATGTGGAACAAATCAACACAGTTTGACAATTGTCTTGATTCCCTGTTTCTGGAGGAAAGGCTTATGGTATCTCTTTCTGGACTTTTTTTAATATTATGCTCATCCAGGTTATGTGTTTTCTTCTTGAAACATTATTAAGCCTGTTTGGGGGATATTTTTTTTTAACCTGAACTGGCATCCTAAATCAAATTATACTGTGATTGATTCTTATTAGTGAAGATAGTTGTTTCCTCCAGATAAGTTAGAACTTACTGGTTGTATTTTGGTTTTCTTTTAGAAAACTTATGAGCAGTGATCGAAGTATATTGTTACAGGGTTTCAAAACTAATCCAAGCTGGCCATGAAAGAAAAATGTTCAGGTGCACAGACCTCAGTAAGGTTTAGCTCTTGTGAGTATAATCTGTAGCTGTGTCTTTGTGCTACATCCATGTGTTAGGGGTCTAGGCTTTCTCAAGGTGAAGCAGAAATAATGAAGCCTTTTGCTGACAATGTAAAGCCGTGATAAGAGTGGAGAGGTAGAAGGACAGAGGCAAGAGCCTGCTTGTCAAAAGCACTTGTTTGTTCCAGGAGTGTGTCTCCTGCTTGTTTGAAAATGTGTTTCAGTAAAGCAAGGCCATAAGACAGTTTGTTCTGAAAAACGAGGCATCAGTACAAAGTCTAGTAAAAGGAGGCTTTAATGCTGTAATAATACCATGTTACATAAAGTTTCTTGTTGAAGAATGTAAGTTAGAAATGTTTGAATAAGGAAGTTTGCCATGTTTATGTTCATATTTCTGTTGCCCTTTGATTTTTATGTGGCATAGGAGCATGAGCTGAATGGCAATAAAGTGTTGGTTATAGGAAGTGCGTATGGACAGCATTGTTGCCATTCATAGTTAAGTGTTGCACTGGTTGAGTTATCTGATAAGATGTGCTTTGAATAGGTATAACAGACATGACAAAAAAGATGAGCTCTAGGTTTTGAAGGAAATGGGAGAGATGACGTTTGATTGCTAGATAGATGAGCACAGTTTGATTGCAGACGAAAGAAGCAACACTATTTTCCATAAGCAAGATAGGTTGTCACAGTCTTATCAAGAAAACAAGTCTTGAGAGACAAAAAAAAAAGTTCTCTAAGTTCATGTGGCTCAGGATTTCATTCACAGGGTGAGAAACTGAAAAGCAATGACTCAGAACAAAACATGGGTGCTAAAGGCTTGCAATGAATACAGAATTGTTTGGTGAGCAGCCTTATTATCTCCGGCTTCCATGGGCTATACAGCCTCCAATGAAGTCTTGCGCTCCCTTTTCGGGAACAGAAAGTTGAGAGCTGCAGGTTTCATTTTTGTTTTTCCTAATGACAGATATGACACTTTTTTCCTTTTTTTTTTTTTTTATTTTACTTTTTTGGAAATGAGAGCACTTTTCATTTTAGGCTTTTGAAGGCCTCTTTAAATTCCAGTTTTGAACATCTTGTCCATATTAATTTTCTCCCATATTCCAAACAGAAGAAATAATAAAAACAGTGACACTGTTAGTTGTTTCTAAATGGTGATACATAGCCTTTTTATTCCTAGTTAATGTTTAGGAGAGGAAAGGGAATGGTTTTAAATACTCTTAGCTGTTATGTTTGTACAAAGAATTGATTAATTTTTTCCTTTGCATTTCATGAAAACTGCCCCATTATTTTAGGACTAGAAGCAATGTTTCAGAGGACTGTATTTTCAGAAAGGCAAAATAAAATTTGGAATGGTGAATATATGAAATGATGTAAGCTCACTGAGAGTGGCTGTAGGTAAGGGGTGACCAGATAATAAGGCTGTCCGAGTTAAAGAAAGGAGCTTGTATGCATCTGAGAATACCAAATCAAGGCTTCTGATTATTTGTTTCTACATTATTTTTTGTCCTGTCTTTCAAATGTAGAGGCAGTTCCTTGTAAAAAATAATCAAATACAAAACTGACTTCAGAAAGGTTTGGCTAGCTTATATGTGTCTTGGCAACAGGGAGAGTCTGATTTTTAGGGATGATAAAAATCTCGGACCAAAGTGCTTGAAGGTGGTTATTTATAAAAGTGAATGCTATAAAAGATTCAATTTCTAAACAGCAATCACAAAATAATGGTGTTTGTGACTCACTCCTATCAATCTCTGCTCTTTGCTAGAGTCTGGTACAGCATTTGATGCGCACCCTTTTTTGCATGTCTTCCATCCGTCTTCCCTATTTGTCTGGAACTCCCCGAACGTGATGAGTTTCTCTGAGGTAAAGTGGTGAATACTGTGATAAATTTTGGGGACAGATCTTGGAGATTGCTGTCTTGTCTGTAGGTCATGCAGATTTTCATCAGCTTTGGCATGGTCCCCTCATGGTACCAGCTGTCCTCTGCCACCTGGTTCTGTTTTCTTCATGGTTTCAGATACAAGTTCAAGCACAGAGACAAGAATAAAAAAGAAGAGTTTATTTCCAATGCGGCTTTTGTAATTTGTCCCATATGTGAACTGTGGCATCTTCTACCTCTATGTCCTGTGCTGTTCTGAGGTACCTTCAGAGACCACAAGGAGGTGACTGGGTAAAAAGACCTACTTATATAGGTCATTAAATATGTTATTTCAAGGCTGCTGGAAAGCAAACTCAAGCCAACAAAGTGAAGTGACTTAATTTATAAACTTTCCTGTTCTGCGTAGACTGTAATATATTATCTGTCACCTTATGTTCTGACACAAATAGGTACATCAAAACCATATGCAGTTACATGGGTTCCAAAATAAAGCAGAGCAT
The DNA here is from genome assembly GCA_013399855.1 of Oxyruncus cristatus. Lineage (NCBI taxonomy): Eukaryota > Metazoa > Chordata > Aves > Passeriformes > Cotingidae > Oxyruncus > Oxyruncus cristatus. The sequence goes on along the minus strand of VXAY01004930.1, from coordinate 373,150 downwards.
TGCTAATGCAAGGTAGCGTTTGATCATTTTACACACAACCATATTACCCCTGAAGAGGTAAACGGTAAGAAGACAGTACTGAATGTCACAGGGCAGGATGAAAATGTGGAAGTGGTGACCCCCAGGGATGTGTGAATTTCCTATTTTGTGGTTTGTTTTGAGTACCACAGAACATGCATCAGTGTTGGGTGTGCATGTTTTCATCCATGAACATGTTGGCTTTTCTACTCCTATTCAGGTGTATTAATCGGGTGACAACTGGTAGGTCAGTGAGGTGGGCAAATAAACTTTCTTGATGGTCCTGTGGATCTGAAAGTACTCTGGTAATTCAATCTTCCTCTCAGTGTTCAGAGGTAAACCTGTTTTTGCTGTATGGGATTAGTTCTGGTAGTATATTTAAGAGTGCTGAGAAAAGGACATGAGAAACCCACCAAGCCAACAAAACTACGTGCATTCAACTCAAAGTGCTTGCAGTAGCCCATATTAGAGTCTTAAGTTTTAGACTTTTATAAAAGTTAACTATATATCATGAAAAATTCAGTTAGTCTTCATTCTGAAGTCATGCCCTACCAGCACAAAACCTGTGATCATCTGAAACTCTCTCCCTTCCTTGCCTCTGCCTCCGTAGCAGCCGCCCTGCTTGAAATGAACAGCACTATGCCCTGCTGTTTGAGGCAAAGCCTGCTTAAAGCCATCCCTCCTAAGTGAAATATGCTGCTTAGCCCCCCCACTCCCTCTTCCTGCTCTGGGGAATTTAGAGTGTGAAGTTAATTACTTGGTCCTCTTCTGAAGAGGATGGTGCTGCCAGGATTTCCACTGCTCCCCTACTGGAATCTCTCTAGGGAAAAAAAAAAAAAAAAAGGAAAACCACGGGAGCAGCTAGAGTTCTAGGTATCATTTTACCTTTCCACGGTGAAATTTTGTCTTGACTTCAGCTGCAGTGCTTAAACATAGCTTTTCTGTCCTTCTGTGTGGCTTTAGTTATTTAAGTCACCTAAACAAAAACCTGCAACATGTACTTCAAAGGATGTTGTAACATGAAGGCTGTTCAGTCTAGTTAGATGGCATGTAGTAAATCCATGTCTTAAATCAGAGTCTAAAAAAGATGTCATGACCTAATAAGTTACCTAGATGCATTGTGACTCCTTTCAGTTTGGATCATTTGTGAGAGGCAAAATATTTCAGTCAAACTGGCGCAAAAACGAAACAATTACTTTTAACGGGCTCCTAAAGCTAATCAAACTCTATTTGGTGCTTTAGAGGAATTGTATCTACTAAACCACATTTCCTGACTTTATAAGTTGTAATGGTGAGTTGTCCTCATCTCTGCTCAAATCTGGTTGCTTTCTCATGGAACTCGTAACTTCTTTTTTTCTAAATCACTTTATCCCTTTGGAATTAAATAGGCTTTTAAAAATAATCTTTTCTGGAAATTTGGGATTTGGTAAGGTTTTTCTTTTTCTGCGTCTCTGGTGCAACTGAAGAAAGGTAGGATTCTACAGTATTGGGCATGTGGCACTTTTCTGAAGGATTAAATTAATTTGAAATTCAAACGAGAGAGAACCTTGTTCAAAACCAGTGTGATAGACTTGTAGAAGCTGTTGGGTAAGATAAAACCAATACCATAGAAATGTGGCTTTTTTCCAGTTCAGCTATCCATAGCTCTGTGGTCTTCCCCATTCCATTACAGCTGACTTTAAAGTATATTTCAGTCATGAAGTTCATTTTTGTTTGTTGATAAACCTTAACAAGCAGCTTGCTCTGTTAAAATGACTGGGGTTATGTTTTATTTCATTACTCTTCTTGGCAGGAACATGTGGATCTGTACAGTGCTGTTTAGAGATCCTTGATGCATGGAAAAACATGTTGTGGGAAGTCAGAATATTATCCTCCAGGGCATAGTAAAGACAGCCTTCCAGAGTGTTCTCAATTTTGTTTTTCCTAGCAAGATTAATATTTATTTATTTTTTAGAATGCTGATGTTAAATATATTTTGTGTACTGTGTGACGCAGATATGGGTTTCCTGTTATGTTATTAAAAAAAAAAAAAAAAAAACAAAAACCAAACAAAACAAACAACCAAAAACCAGCAATGTCCCAGAAACTTTGGGAATAGTCAGTGGTTTGTGGGTTCTTGAGTATTTCTGAAATAGAGTAAATATTCAGTAACAGAGCAATGAAAGACTAGGACATGCAATGCTAACTCACTAAAGTATATTTTTATGTTCCTTCTCATAGTTTGTTTCCTGCTTTGGCTTGATTATTCCTAACAACTTCATCTCAAGTTACAGTAGGATTTCTAAATAAAAATAGAGTAGGGTAGTATATATTTAACAGTGCTGTATTTGCAGCGAGGAACCAGTTGCTTTCTTTGGGACTGCTTGGCTGGAAGGGCAGAAACAAAGCATTACACCTCCTCCAGCTAAACCCTGTGCTGAAAGCTGATGTATGACCTTCAGGTGCTGTACACATGCAAAGGTCTGCAATTCCTGCCTGTCTCTGCTCTGCCATTGCGTGCAAAATTATAGCTTTGGTAGTCTGATGTGAGAATATTCATTCCTGCTTGTGTGCAAATGAGAAGAAGGGATTGTGTGAACGACCTCTTTGGCAATGAAAATAAATACTGGACTGCCCTCGGTGTCAAGGTGCTTCTGTGGCAATCTAAGCAGTTGGGATACAACTTGCCAAACAAACCACTGTAACTATACTTTGCAAAAACAACACAACGGGAACCTAATTTTTCTGAAATGCTGCTCTGATGTGCAAATCACATAACTGATAAGAAAGCTTTCTGTAAAATGCTTCTCTTCCTGTAACATTTGGTTTAGGCAGCACACAAGACTTGTTTTTTATGGAGAAAGATTTCAAATAAGTATCCCTTTTGTAGAAAATACTTCTGGTCTGGCTTTATGGTCATACTTAAGAGTCCCTTAATTTTCTGTGCAGCAGGACTGTAAGCTTGAGCAGTACAAAAAGAAATTTGTGAAGAGGATACACTTTTTTTGTAAACCAGCTATATTATAAATAGAGGCAAGATGTTGGCTCTTCTTCAGCAGCACTTTTTTGGGTGAACCTTGCCAAAAGAGAAAATCAAATGAGCCTTTCAGTAGGAGCAACACATCATACTTTTATTTAAATTATTCATGAAGGAACACACTCAGATTATCCATGGCATATGTGTACATATATTCAGATTTAGCCTTGAGGAAATTTGCTGACCTAAACGTGGGAGCAGAGTTGGGAGCAAGGCAACATGATTAAAGCCAGCTCAGAAGGAGTGGGTTTACATCTTGGCATTGTGCCTTGGATTCCCTGTCTGCTTCATGCTAGCGAGAACTAAAAATAATATCTTCAGTTTAGTGGAATGGTGTGAAGCTTATAAAATGAATGTTTCCTCCATAGTGACCTGTCTGCAAAAATCACCACACAGAAAAGTGATTTAAAAAAAAATTATATAGAGCTATTGATCCATCTGTATGTATGCTTCGGGTGTTTTGGGGGGATTTGTTTCTCTTTGTGCAATAAGCACGTTGTCCATAAAATATACAGTATCACAGTTGGGAGTAAGAAATGTGCCGATCGGCCCAGACCGCTAGGTTGATGAGCTTTGTGATTCTTTATGTAACCAAGTATTTTTTTTCTGTATGATCACCCACTGTTCTGCACTCCCCCTGTTTTACTTAACATCACAGTCTTACTAGTTGTGGTTATATGGGGGTTTGAAAGGGACCTTTCTGTGTTTAGTGAAAATTACAGGTTAAAACTCATTTTCAACAGTACTGTCAGTAGTAAGCTGAACAAAAGTTTAGTTGTGGTGCCATTTTGTTTCTTATCTGAGTCTAAATTTTTCAGATTTGACAACCTATTTGATATGCTTCTGCTCGGAGTTCTCACAAGACCACCATTAAAAGGTCAGATTTTGAGGAGGCAATTAATTGCTGCAGCACGATAAAATGGATGCTTCAGGATGTTACTTCTGGACCTTCAATCTCAGGCAAGCCAGGGATATATATGTATATACGGCTGTTTATTACCTATCAAGTAACAAATCTTCAAGACTCACATCATTAGATTATCATCCTATTATGCTATGATTGAAGTATAAAAATGAAATGCTGCAATGCTTATTCATTGTTTGCCAACCCAGCATTATAATACTGGAGGTTTTTTCATCGATGTAGTCCTGCTGTTATGCTTTGCAATTTTACTGTTAGATTTTGTACGTATAGCAGACTACTACCTGAAAAACCTCTGCACAAGTCCTCTAGCTTTGACGCTCATTTTGAGGATTTTAAAATTCTTACTGTAGCTCTGTGGAAAGCTCAAAATACTCTCTGGAGTCCCATGGGTTGCTGTTGACCTTGTAGAAACAGAGCACCCAGCTCTGCTTGCCTACACAGCTGTATACGTAACAGTTAACACCTAATGAGTATTTTACCAGTGTGTTTTTGTCTTAAGTCTGCTATATATTCTAGCCTTTTTCCTAACAATTTGAAGCATGGTTGCATCTTTATTATGGTTTTGAATGGGTTTACTGATTTCAAGTAGTAATGGGTAGGGTGTAAGTTTTAAATTTAGGATCATCTGAGGTTATTTGTAGACATCTTAAGCTCTATTTTTGTGTTATATCTGATGGAATGAAGAATGTAAAGTATTTAAGTCTGTTACCTGTGTAAAATACCGAAAATACTCCCTTTCAGCTCTGCATTGGACTAGTGTGTTAGGAATTAAGAGTGGCTTAATGGTGTCCTGTTACAGAGGTCAATTAATTCACTTGAGCGTACTGCTGCCACGTGGGCTCCCCGGCCATGTTACAGGGAGCAGTGTACATGTATTGTAATGGATCACTGCTCCTGGAAGGGCTGTTGTTATGCACCCATAAGAGCCCTGCATGAAACTGTACAGTGTCTGCTTCATGCTTTCATTCCGGATTTAATTGCTTTGGGTTGGTTTCAGGGGACTATTCAGTGAACAGCTTAAGACTCTGTCCAGAGAGCCCTGCTCTGAAATAAGATCCAAGGCACACACGTCATTCTGTCTGAATTGCAGTGTCTTTTTCTATAGGATCACCAGCTGCAGAAGATCGTCCTGCTTTACTGCTCTCTTACTGCTTTAAGTGTCATCCTGCTATCAAAAATAGCCGTCTCTTGTTATTACTATGTCATAAAAGTAATATTCCTGAAGCTTTTTGTTTCTACCTGTACTGTTCCTATTAAAATGTCAAAATATATTTCAGCACAGTTGAATAAGCAGGTGAATAAGGATGTGACAGGTTTCTAATTCAGATTCAGTACGGGGTACTAGTGTCATTTGGAGCCTTGTAGAGACCTAAGAAAACAGCAAATCTGCATGCCAAAAAAAATTGCATAACTTTGTTTTATGCACCAGGAGTGCTCACCTTTTCTTGAAGAAATGTTTTCACTAGTAGATACCTGTGAACTGTTGCAATGTAGTCAGGGTTGAGAACTGTGTGAAGAAGATAATGAGGAATCTGGTACAGAAATCAGAGATGTAAGCAGAACAGCAAAGAAAACAGATCCCTATAAGATCCCTTACTGCTTGGCAACAGATGCATTACTTTTCAAATTTGTGGGCTTTTACAGTCTTTTTACTGTCTGTGTGTAGAAGGCTACTGCTTATTATTTTCTCAAGTCATGCCTCTTGCTCTTCTGTTTTTCTCAGCTCCTTGAAATTGTCACAATCAGATTTACAGTGTTTGGATTTTGCAAGAGTTGTTGGTACTGCATGCAGTACTGTTAACCATGAAGAGTCATGATTCTGACAATAGGGAAAAAAGATAATAATCCTACTGCTTCCCACAAGCCCACTGGCCCCAAAATAAAACTTTAAAGACTAAAAAACAGTCATTCATTTTTTTGAGTGCTTGCTGTCAGGAGCTGAGCTTTTCAGATATACCTATCAGGCTTATGAAAATTTTAACTTTGTTCCTGTTCATATTGGTAGTTCCAAGTTTCACATTTTAGAAATATCATGTAGATTAACTCCTCTTCTCCTTTTTTTAATCACTTGCCATTGACCTTTTTTTTTTTATTATTTTTCTAAGAAATGGTCTGATAACAGCTGTTTATTTTAACAGAAACTTGAACAGAATTTTTTTCATAAAAATAAGCATGCATTTTAATAGCGCTATTCTAATGTTTTTACTTGCTCAAAGTTCCTTTGCATTTAAAGTTTAGTTTCACCTTCACACACTTCTTTTTAAAATACATGACCTGGCACAAGTTTATTTTTAAGTCATACTGCCAGTGGCCGATGAGAAGTGAAAGTTGGTTTCCTTGGTGACCATGGCAGTGGTATTGTGTTTCAGAAGGAAGGTATGAATAAGAAAAAACCCTCAAACAAAAACCCCCAACTTCTACTATATAGGGAAAGGATGCTGTGCTGTATGGTAAAAGGTTGTAATAATACTCAAGTATCTCCTGGAGCGTGATATGAACAGCTGAGTCATTTATAGCTGATAGTGAGACAAATTGCTGCTGAAGGATGCTTATTATTGCATGGCTGCTGCTACAGCTGGTAGATTGCCTGGTTAAGAGCAAAGTAAACTTGAACCCAGCAAGAACTGCTGTGAAAAGTACACTCCAGATAAGCATACTCTAATCCCTGGAACATTTAATTGGTTCAACAGCAATTTCTAGTGCCTCAGGTTTTCAAATGTGCAAACATACTCGTGACATTGACATAATTACCAGTTTTTAATTTGTTCTGCTCTGTGAATGTAACAGTAGCAGAGGACACGTTCTTTTTTACTGTTAATACAGTTAGGGTTCATATATCAAATTATAAAGTTAATATTTGTCCTTGAAAGTCTTCTGACTTTTCAGCTTCTTAATGTAGTATCAGGCTGCTATTGTAGGTCACTGTGCTTGTCTTTTTTTCTATCTAATGACGTTTGAGTGTGTTTATTATGAGCCTAAAGTATGGTTTCCATGTAACTATGTAAAATTAATCCTTTAAAACATTTTATTCAGGTTATGGTCTTTGAGCATCATCTCCATTGGAATATTGTTTTGACAGATGAGTTGTTGATAAATATTTTTCGAAGCGTATTTAATTCCTTATGATAGTCATTTTGGTAACTATCAGTCAAGTATTTTCATATATAAACACTATCTGAAAGTTAGTTATAAGACAAAAAGGGCTTCTGTCTTCATTAATGATGCCTTTGCCTGCTGGCTCCCAAATGCTTTTTCCAAATAAACAGACTCAAAACTTCAAGCTCCTGCCCCAGGGTGCTGTGGCAAAGGATGAGTAGGTAGAGTTTTTAACAATCCTTCTGTTAAAGGGACACTGTTTTCACTGGTGTTAAAGAAGCTGGCAAATTCGTGGGACTTGAAGCTTTATATAACAACATTTCAGAGTGCCATTTCAGAGATAACAGCAACGTAGGTTAAAGCTAGAAGGAAAAGCAAGAGCAATTCCTCCTGCTCCAGGAGGAGGTTGTAATGCTTCCATGGGAGTGCTTGCAGTCTGCTGGAGGAATGATTAGTAGTAGCTTGGAGGAAAGGGAAGCGTCTAGTGTCCTTTGCGAAAATCGGGCTCCTGAGTAATTAACCAGTGACTCTGACAAATATATTCCTTCTGTTTCTTGTATCATGTAATTTCAAACACCAAACAGATTTAGTTGCCAGTTTTCTTACAGGTGTAGCATAAGTTTGCAATATAAATAACTGTCTAAATACCTTCCTGGGCATCATACCTCCCATTATCTATGTTAGCACTTGTCTCCACACTTCGAATTTGATAACATGAAGGAAAAAAACGTACATACTAATATCTAGGCACTCACAGATTCAACTCCCATGGAGAGCCCCCTGTGTCTTTTGACCAGGGAGCTCCGAGTGCCCTGATAGTTCTTCATTACCCGTTTCATTCAGTTGCTCTTTCTGTCAGCCTGGATGGTCTCAGCCTGTAGCAGCAGCATGGATGACAGTGTATATCAGTGCATACCTCTTGCTCCAGCCCACAGAGTATAAGCTAACAGATGGTGTTGGCTAAGGAAAAAGAAGATATTAACTGCATCAAAAATTGCATATTTTAAAGGATGCAGGTGCATGAAAGTATGGAAAATCCATTCATAAAGATACTATTTCTATGTGCCAGAGAAATAGGTTGGAAATAGATTTATATAATTAGACAAGATGTAATCTTTTAGAGATGAGTAAATTAAAAAAAGGAAAAATACTGATGGAGGTGGGTTGACTTTATGTACGGAATGCTTAGTAGGACTATAAACAAGATCAGATACTTTCTAGAATAGATTGAGTCACAACCCAATAGTCCAGATTAACAAAAATGTCATGTTTTGAGTCTTTGGGAAGCTCTAATACTTGTGTATTGCTCCAGCTTTTCAGTGAGGAATGATAGTGTCTCAATAAAATTTCCCTGCAGCTTCTACCATAATTATATTTTCTCAAGCATAAGTGACTTTCACTTTGCTATTTCGGATTCTGAATATCTAACGTTTTTCTGTTGTATCTTTCACTACCCCAAGAATTCCCATGCACAGTGGTACAAAGCAGAAACATCCATGCCTCACAAAAAATTATACATGGGAACATTTAGACCTTGTGAAGTAACTTTTATGTGATCAGGCATAACTGAGTTTTTTGTAGCTGGTTCTGCAGTTTCACATAAAGGAACCTGCAAATACAGTACTGATGACTGCTTTCAACAACATGAGCCTTGTTTCAACAAATGTTGACCTCCTGTCTGTGGGATTCATCATCTTTACATGTCCAGCTCTCTCTCTGTATTAGGTAGGTAAGCTTCTTTCTTATAAGCCTTTCTTTCTGGATCCCCTGCTAAGAACATGCATCAGGGATCATATCTATAGTTTCTGATAAAGTACCTTACTTCAGGTTGCTGCCCAGCTTGTAAACGACCTTTGTCTGTGACCCTGCAGTCATGCTGCCGACTTGTGAGTGGCAGTTCCTGGTTGAACACAACCACCCAGTGTTACAGCTGCGCTGTCACAAAAGTGCCAGTTACTACACAGAACTACATTATTCTGCTAATAACTACGTGCTTAAAAACTTAAAAGTGATGATTCTTTCCAAGCTTATTTCTAAAGGCACAGGTTTTTCAGGTGTTCTTGGACAAGTCTGGCTGACTTCAGGGAGTTGGCGTGCACGTATGAACTTTCAACCTCCCAGTCAAATTTTGGGCTTGCAGCCAATTTTTGGAATCTCAAGAGAGCCATAGTTAGGTCTTGTTTAAAGAGGTAAGCTTTTCGTAAGTTTTGATTTTTACCAAGACCTTTACAAATGTTCTTTCGCTTATTCATTAGCTGGTTTGAAATGTGTTTTAATAGAAAAGAATGTAGGATGTCACCAATCCTCTTCCAGAAGGCATGCTTCCCTTTACTAGGAAGTATCAACTTTGAATAATTGCGAAATATTCTAAAAGTAAGCTGTTACTTGTTTTGCCACAAAACCAGGAACTGAACAACGCACTACTAGATCTTTTTTCTGAATAGTTTTTTTGGTAGATTGCAGTTTTATGTGACCTTCTAATAACTGTCAGGTTTGTTGGAAAAAGCAATTTTATTAGAAGTATTCAAAGCGAGGGCATCTCTCTTTCACAAAGTCCCTTTTTATGATTGCAGGAGCCCCTGAAGATGGCAGAAGGTACAAAAATGTCTGCAGAAAATAACTTGGTGACAGTTTCTTGTATATTTATTATTTTTATCAAATATTTTGTGGCAATAATATTAATAATATTTACAAATATTTTTAATTATACATTGTTGTCCTTATTCACTGCTTCAAAGGGTTTTCTGAGGTAACTGTTACTATTGGACCTGAATGCTTTACAAAAACAGTATTAAACTTATTTTCACATGTCTGAGAGAAGGGAAGCTATGTCTTATTTTGGAAAAAAAAGTCTGAGGAAGGTTTTTCTGACTGGTTACAAATAGAAAATATCTCTTGAGTGCTCAGTTTAGGGTGTTTAGGAACTATCTTGTCAAAATACTTGATATATTTAGACTTCATACCAGCTTCTGTTCCAGCTGTAGTTTCCCAGCCTTCCAGCTCATCAGGCTCCAGGACCCTAAATCAGTCACTTGGACACTGAGAAGCACACAAAGCATTGGACACTTTGGTGGAGTTTAACCACTTTGTCTAGCACCACAGGAGATCGCAGTGGTAGAAGAAGGGTGATGACCTCCTTTGCTGTCGTTTGCCTTCTCTAACTCCAAAGTCATCCTCTTCTTCTGATTTCTGTTTCTCAGGCTGTGTATGATGTTCTTACAACCGGAGCAGCAGTCTGCCTTCCACTGCAGCTCTGGTTCATGCTCAGATGTCCTTTTGTCCTGTGAGTGACCCAGGGGTCTTGTGGAGAAAAAACACATCAATCCTTAGCCACAAAAATTGTCAAGAACCTCACTCTATCCCCTGCAAAGCTCATCCTCCCAGTGCTAAAATAAAATAAAATATGTTGTTAATTTTTCCCAGACATTTATTGAAAACATTTCATATGCTGGAGTGAGATTATAGTGGGTACTAAATTTTGTATTCTACTTTTGGCTCATCTTTGTCTAATCCAATTCCTTTGCCATTGCAACTCCTTCCCAGTTTGCAGACTGCTGCTGCTGTGCTCATTTGCATTCAGTGTGACTCTGATTTTTTGAGTCTTTTTCTGATCTCTGTTTCTTTTGTCAGTCTTTTTGTATTGGCAGTCCCTGATCTGATACAGGTCCTCATCAATCTCTGTTTACTTGCTTTTACCTCATTCCCTCTGTCATGTGTTTGGTTGCAGCCCTTGTTAGTGTTTCAGTTTTCACTGCAGTTTTTTTATTTCTCTCAATCATTTCTGGTCCCTGTCTTTCCTTCCTTCCTTTCCCTCTCTAGCTTGTTTTTTTTGAACGCAGTCTTTCCTTCACACTCCTGAATTTGTGGACTGGACCATGTTGCAAATACACTGTATTTTCAGGCAGAAATTGCTGAAAATTGGATGAAAGTATTTTCAGGGTCTGGTTAGCATCCAGGGAACCTGACCACTTCCATTTATTACAGAGCACCTGTTTGCCAACATTTTGCAGAGATTTACCATTTGGGTAGATTTTGGTGTAGACAAGAATTGCAAATTATGCACAGAGACCAAACTGAAGAATTTGTATGTCCAGATGCCTTGAAAGAGTTACTTGCAGTGATGTTACTTTTTAACGTAAGCCAAAATCCAAGGAAAGGTGTATTTCTTTTTTTACCAGTGGCTGGACTATTTTGAAAGTGTCAGTCCAGAAAGCTTGGCAAAGGTGTGATCTGAAAACAGAACCTTGTCACATGAACTGATGACTCATTTGAGCAGCCTTTCACTGTAGGAGATGTATGCAATAAAGCTATTGGCTGGGAAGAAACCAGCATCCAATGTGGTTCCATACAAGAATTCACCTTATTTTACATTGTTGACAGTGTCATCAATTTTTTTCATTTGGGTTTTCTGGGCTAGCGTTGTGGAGGGGCGTCTCTTTCTGGAAGATATTTTCAACTGAGAAGTGATGAGAACTTTACCAAAAACATGGGGGGAAAAAGGAATGAAGCTGAATGTGTTATGAATTAATTTCGTCTCAGAGATGGCTCTGTGGAAATGAGCAATTAAATATGTTAAAAATACATCAGATTTAACATAGTGTTTCCATTTTGTGCCTGAGGTTATAATAGAAGAGACAACGTTTCGAAAGATATTAGGAAAAAGTAATGCCCTACTGGTTCCTGTTATTACTTTGAACTTCAGGCAAAGATTTCAGTCTCTAACACCAAACTTGTGCTAATACTTATTAGTAAAGGGACCCATCTTTCCGTAACTGGTGCTTACAAGTCTGTATTATAGAATGATAAATCAGTATTTGGAATTCTGCTGATCAGTAAAATCAGTTGAAAAGTTGACTGACATAAGAGCATCCATCCCACATATCATCAGCTCATTCTAAAATACAAATGCTAAATGTGAGGTGGATCTCCAGAAAGAGTTGAAGAGATGAGAAGATGAGTAACTTGCCTTTTTGGCATGTCATTGGAGGCCACGTTTCTAAAGCTGATTGTCTGAGAGAGATGTAGAAAAGCAGTTTACCCTAATCCAAATAAAGATGAGGTGTATTTTCTCAGATGTGGGAAAGAGGTGTGCGATCACACTTTACTGATTTTTGTTAGATACCATAGAATCATAGAAAGGTTTGGGTCGAAAGGGACCTTAAAGATTATCTAGTTCCAACTCCCCTCCCATGGGCGGGGACACTTTCCTCTAAATGAGGCTGAGAGTGTCAGCCAACCTGGCCTTGACCAAACACTTCCAGGGATGGAGTCTCAACAACTTCTCTGGACAACCAGCGCCAGTGCCTCACTACCCTCATAAGTGAAGGATTTCTTCCTCATATCTATGCTAAACCTGCCCTCTTTCAGTTTTAAGCCATTCTCCCTATCACTACATACCCCTGTAAAAAGTCTCTCTCCAGCTTTCTTATAGGCACCTTTTAGGTACTGGGGGGGCTGCTGGCATAGTTACTTCCCTGTGTGTGAAAACAAGAAAGGTGGGAAAGCCCAACACCCTGCTTTTTTTTCCACTTAAATGACAATTTTTTAATATGGAAATCCACAGACGCCTTTTGTGTTTTGAAAATACAAAACATACATATTATTCTGAAAAGCAGTGGAGAGACTCAGTGGGACACAGGACCTTCATGACCTAAGAGCCACAAATTTGGTGGGCAGCTGGTTTTGCTACAGGAGTGTTAATGCCTGAGTTCTCAAACGTTCAGTTTTCTGCAAGCAGCACAGTTCTACTGCTGTTGAAATTCACCTGTTCAGAAGTGTTACTTCTGTTCATGTATTCAACTAAACCTTTGTGTTTTCTGTTGTATTTTAAGCACTGGAGTCTCTCTCCAGATGGACCGACAGACCAGCAAGAGGAACTAGAGAGGAACCCTAGCTTCTGGGGGTGGGAGGGGCTGTAGAGATTTCTTTTTAAAAGCATTTTCATGAAGAATGGAAGATATTGGTGCAGTTCACTGATCCTTTGGCCACGGTCTCCTCTTCTAATTGCTGAACAAACACTAGGGGACAAATCATCTTCCTGGCACAGCAGCATTAGGGTTTAGAAGAAGTGAACCTCAGCAGGGCTGTTGGTCCTCCCTTGTACCTTAAGAGCAGACAGTAAAGACAGAATAGTTGGACTGTATATTGTATGCAGTCTGGAGAGCTGGTGAAACCCCTGTGTGTGAGGTCCAATGCTAAGCCTGCTTCTGCAAGAAGAAAGCCCTAAAGAGATGCTTCTCAGGTCAGAGTAAAAGTGGGAGGTAATTGCATAGCTTAGCCATAAGCATCTAGAGCCAGGAGTGCGATAGATGTTCTCCTGATGTTATAGGAAAGGTAGATGAAAACCTAGTCTATTTCCATAATATTTGAAAACAGAAAAAGTGGTAAATTAGAGATGTTAGGAAATGAATTCCCTGTGCAGTTTAGTAAAAGTAATTTCATTTTAAGGAGAAAGGCCTTCCAATGGCATTAGAAGTAATTTCACAGCTTAAATGAACTCAGTCATGCCTCTGTAGTAAAGAGTACATTACCCTTTTTATTACCATCTGTGAAAAATACTCTTGGCTGCATTTGAATTCGAGACACGATGGTTCGACTGGTCTATGCATAGTTGAAAGTGACGGATCTCATTTTTGAGAAGGTATTTCATGATAAATACATCTGTTTGTCAAATAGAGTTTCAGAAGGGAAATGATTACTCATTTACTGAATTCAAAGGAGAGGTTATTACAGCTTAAATTTTAGTAATTGCTCTGAATATGCAGCAACTATTTTTTAGAATGTATTAACATGTATTAAGGGCAGATAAGACTCTCTTTGAGAGGAAAAGTCTGTCACCTCTTGAAAGATCTCCGTTGAGACACACATGGAATATTTTTGCCATTTCTTCAGATTTCGTCAGGTTGTCAGTGGTTAACACCTAGATTACCTGTAAAGACAGGGGTAATTTGTCCACACATACTTCAGTTTCTCTTTTGAAGTTTCCAGCTCTGTCTATTGGTAATGGCTGCTTGGTCTCTTTTCATTGTCGTCATAGAGAAACTGCAGGAGTTTTTAATTGCTTTCTGGTATTTCTGAATTCCAAACGATCGGCTTGCAGAGGCTGAATTTGAAACAAAAGCAAATTTGGTGCCCTGTATCCATTCAGTATTACAAACTTGTTTAATAAGTTTAAAATAAACAGATCTTACTTGCAAGTATGAACTAAGATGTGAAGATCTAAATTCTTTGCCAGCTATGGGCTGAAGCAAATGGGCCTAACAGGGGCAGAGTCTGTTACAATATGTAACACTTTAGGGGACCGTATTTTGGACCATATTCTGTATTTTAAAGAGTTAAGCTTCGCAGAAACAGCCGATTTTACTTTATTACAGTTGTTAACATGCTGTTTTTATCCAGTGGAGTTTATCATGTCCCTTTACAGGTTCAGCTAAATTGCACTTAAAAAGAATTTTAAAAAATAAACTAGATGCAAACATAAAAAATTCAGAAATAAGCTGAAATATAACTGTCTTACAGAGAGAGCATCATAGAGTCTGCCTTCTTTTTCACATAATGCTGCAAAGAGATTGTATAAAGAAACCCAAAACACCACAACAAAATACAGACTAGATAGAGGATAGTCCTTCAGTCTTCCTAACTTTTGAAGAAGATTGGAATTGTGCTGCAGAGCATGTCCTTTTTATGTCAAAATGGCATGGCAGATTAAATCTTGTATCCAGCCAGCATCCAAAGCACCAGATCCTCATCCTCACACTTTCAGTAAGAATCTTGCCACCGACTGGGAACAAAAATTGTTATGAGTCTCATTTTTAGATTTATATATATGTATATGCACACATGCCCGAACTGTGATATATAAGGAGACATCTAATTCATTATTGATTAAAACTCTTTCATAGTTTTTTGGGTTTTTTTTTTTGAGACCGTTAATGAGCTGATGAGGTTTAGAAACCTTTGGAACAAACCAGTGTGATGGGAGCAGTTGAGTCTTCAACAGTTACTTACTGGTGTATCATTTGAATTAGGATTGTGACAGTAAGGAGATTTCCATGTGAGATTACCTCATGTACCCATCAAAATAACAGTCTCTTTTACTTGTTCAGTGCAAGCTTTATGTAACTTTAATGCAGGTTGAGCAAAATTGCTCTGTTTTGCAAAATAAGCTGCACAAATTGCACTGTTACAGTTTTCAGATCAAAGGGAGGTGACAGATTAGTCTTTACAAGGAGAAATCTGTAGGGATTGTTTCTTAATGTCAGAAAATAAGCTAGATCCTTAGGTGGTACTTGTAGTACAGGAGAAACCAGGAATGTTTTTCAGCTCATGATTCTGCTTTACTCTGTCCATGGCATATGGTTCAGGTTCACACCACCTCCTACGTTTGTTTTTTTTTCATTAGACAGAGAGCCCCCAGCGCAGGAAGAGAGCTGTGCTGCACCCCAGAAGACTCCCAGAAGAGCAGCTCTGCCTCATTGTTCAGAGGGCATCGTGGAATGGCCCCACCCTGCAGTGTGAACATTACCATATCAGAGCTATTTGGCATGGGTTACAGAAGGGGGTCAGAGTCTGCCTCTGGAAACCAGGCATACCAAAATAAATCCCTTTTCCTCAGAAATTGGAATTGCTTTCTTATCAGATTTTTTCCTTTTGCTTTCTGCCTTTTTGAAAGTGGATGTTTGGCAGCTGACTGCTCTCTGATTCCCAATGTGGAAAGATCCAAGCTACATCCCAGGTCTGCTGATTAGCTGGAACTGAGGCTTGTCCCCAAAGCACTGGTCCTGTCCTCTGAGCAGTGAGTTAGAACATGAGAATTCCTGACTTACATTTCCTTAGTCCATCACTCAGATGTTAAAATTGTTTAAAAAAAAAAAAAAAGTTACATACATTCTCACTTTACAGTCGTTCGAGGTCAACCATGTAGACAGAACCTTCTGGTTTAGGGTTCCTCTCTGAACACGGTCCTTCAAGCCTTTATTGGAAACACTGAAATACTTCTGTGGAACATAACCTCCAGGTACCACGGGCAAATATTGTGTTATGCAAGAGCTATTTTTAATGTATTAAAGATTAACATCTGTGTAGAAAGTTAATCAGAAATAAACATCCTGTGCTGACAAGGTAAAAATCACTCTCCATTTGGTAATCACTCCTATTTTTAAAAGTTGCCAAATTAGATCTAAAGCTTAGGTTTTTTATAGCCAGACATTGGTCCATGGAGTAGTCAGTGAGAAATATAATTTTTTTAAAGAAATGCGTTGTTTACAGTGACTGGCCTTTTCTCCTTCAAGTTTTCATCTTCCTTATTAAATACAAAAGGTAAATCTGTTCCTTTACCACTGTTGCACATTTAAGTACAGGTAAATTTGGGCCACTGAAAGTATGGATTAATCTCAGAAACGCTAAGTTGATCGAACTTAGAGATATTTATTAAAGGAAGCATAAATTTGCCTCAGATCTGTTTGTAAAAAAACCCCCACTGTTACTGATGCTTTTAGTTTTGAAGTCAATGCTTTCAAAGTAGGATCTGTGCACTCCTGGGTTTTTTGAGTGCATCTAACACACTTAAAATATTTTACGTTAAACATATATTTAAAGTTAAAGCATGGATTCGAATATTGAGTTCCAGTACAGACACAGGTAATTCAGTATGATAGTAACTGTAACTGTAGTACTAAAGGTCTAAAATTTAAAAACCAACATAGAATTACTTATACAGAATAGATTGTTCCACCAGCAAAAAAAGGTCACACTTGCTGTGTGGACTGTGAAAATTTCAAGGACATCTTTTCAAAAATTAAAAAAATATTAAATGTGGAAAATTTGGACTACAAAAAAAATGTGGTATATTCCTAGGGGTGAATGGAGACACACAATTCTTGGGTAGAAAAGAACCTAAAATCTAAGGAAGCATTGACAGTAATAGATGTTCTTTGACATCTAGCATGTGTATAGGCTGAGAAACAAAGTCATTAATTTTGGAATGTTGATTTGCATTTTGTGGTTCCCAAGAATTTGGCTTCCCAATCTAAATTTGACATAAAATAGCAAAAAAGCACATGAACCAATAAGGAAATGATGAGCAGTAGGAGTGCCAGTGATGCATTCTGAGAGGTTTTCCCTAAACATACCTTGAAAGCACAACCATCAGATTTCCAAATACTTTTCAGTAATTTTGCAAGTGTTAAAGCTCGGAGACTTCACATGGTTTGTAAGTGAAAGAAAAAGATCCCATATAATTGGGGAAAGCATGGTGAAAGACTCCTGGATTCTGCTGAACCTCTTCTTGGCTGTCTCTGTCATCTGATGGTCCAAAGTCATGGTTATGCTTATTTCTGGAGTTTACTCAAGCTCTCAGCATCTTTGCTTTATGACTAGCTGTTATAAGTTCTTTTGTAGTCAAAAGGAACTTCTAACTCTCAGAAATGGAATAGGAGATTGTAATTTGTACTCAAGACATTCCTTGGAAGAGATTAAATGTAATCGTGCTCCTTAGCAACACTTGACAGGCTTTAGCGTTGGCCCAGAATGGTAGGACTTGAGTTCTCTCATGTGCAGCCTCCCTTAAATGCCAGGAAGATTTTACTGCTTCTGTGATTTTTTCATCCTCCTGGACACAGAATTCCAGGCCCTCCAAGGGTTTTCAGAAATCAAATCTGCTATAATAGAGATGTTAATTGCATCAGCAAAAAATTTGAATCTCAGCAAAAGCTGTAGCTAGCTGTTTTGGATACATTTCTTGGACTGTTTGTCTCAGCTGTTTAATTTACATTTCACTTGCTCAAGGGATGTCACAAAAGTTACAAAATTGGTTGATATCGCATCAGCTAGATACATTGGAAGGTGGCTTGAAATTTTCAAACCCCAAATCATGTCAAATACAGATAAACAGTGAAGATGTTTCTGCTGCGGTCAGTCAGATGAAGTTATTTATACTTCATCCGGTTTATATTTAATTATGTTGCAATTTAAGTTCCAGTTGGAAGATGACATGATGCTTTTAACCAATAACACTGTGGTGTTCTTTCATGGAAAAATTAGTGTATCGGATAAAATATGCCAGGCAGGATTAATTTTGACAGTAAGCTTTGAAGTGATGTGGTTGGAAAAAAAGTTAGCAGATGTGGATATTTGCTTAAAAATCTGGATTTGCAGATTATTACATGTGGTACGAATTGCAAATGAAGGCTACTTGAAAGCTTCTTCACCTTCTGTGCCTGCAGCTTTCAAGTCCATGATTTGAAAAGCTTTTTTCCTCCTAGATTAGAAATCGCTAAAAGAGTAACTCTCAGTTTTGTCAGCTAGTTGTTCTGTAATGCAGTTCAGTAGCCATAAATGACTAACAGCAAACTATAAAAGCATGGATTTTTCTAGTTGCCATGAAAAAAAAAAGGCAAAAAAACCAATTTCTTTGAGAAAAGAAGAAAATTGTGAGTTTTTAGGATTTCTATTACAATGCTTTTCTTTTGAATATGTGTGTTAAAATGTTTTTATTTTAAAATAAACCTGAACGTTTCTTAGGGGGAGACTGAACTGTAGGGAAGGAAGCACATCCTGCATAAGAGCTGAGCGAGCAGCACCAGGAACCGCTAGAAACAATTTGGGAACAGCTAAAAAAGGGAAAACAGTTCAAGAGCTGTTCACATCTGAGTATCTAGTGGTCGAGTCACTGTGGCTTTCCACAAGAAAGCTACAGACTGAGAGAAATCCAGACTTCTATTTAAAAGAGATGCTGGAACTCCCCAGCTTTAACCATAAGCTTTTAGGGTGTTTTATGGTTTTCTGTATTTTAATGCATTATTTCACACGTTCTTGTATTTTTGTAGGCTGTGTCCCATACTCCTTTTTTAAAAAAACCCTGCTAAATGGCTAAGCACCTTCCATCCAAGCCTATTTTTTATGAATGGGACATCATCTTATAACAGATCTGTAGTCTTACCTTTTTTGTTGTAACTGAACAGTGCTGTATCTCGCCCTAAGTCAAAGCTCATATCAGACAGGTCTTGAAAGGCAGGTGCAAAACCAAGATAATCAGTGTAATTTAAATTAACTAAGAGCTTCAACTCACCAGTTGCTGAATATTTGAAAAGGCTGATTAGCGTTTACTTTAGATAATGGAAACTTTGGCTAGGTTTTTCCTTGGGACCCAGTGAGTGAGAAAATCAACACCTTCATTAGCTGCCATGTTCCTCATGCACGGTCAAAGCCCTTGTATGTTTTGTCCTTAACCAGGAATGTTTACATGGTTCTTAACTGAGCTATCAGTGCATAGCAGGTGTCCCATGGACCTGTTCTGCCTCCCAGTCCAGCAAGGTTAGCTGCATTCAACATGCAAGCTCTGCCTTCAGTTATCCTTTAGAAACTCCGGGCAAAATTTGCAGCTGTAGAAAAATGTGCAATTGAAGGCGGAAGTTCATTGCTACATTTTATTTGTCAGCAAAAAAAATACACCACCACCCACCCCCCAACACAATACTGCTTGTTTTTTTAATTTTAGTCTGAATTAGCAGAACTACAAATAAACTAAAAAAAAAATTCAATTGTAAAAGGCAGGTTGTCTTTGAAGTACCAGAAAATAAATTCTCTCTGCTATTTTAACACAGGCTTTATCTGTATTATCTGAGTGTTTTATTTCTACTTGAGAAGTCAGTACAGACACCCACTAATGTAAGTACGGAACAGTTGTGATATACAGATCCTACACATAGCTGATGCTGTGGCTGAAAAGCAGTGGAATCCTTGCAAAGTAAATGTCTGTAAGCTGAATGGTCATAGTTAAACATTGAAAGTCCAGAGAATATTTGGGATAGCTTTCAGGTTTTAGAGAAACAGGTCCTGTGGAGTCATCACTGTCAAATAAAAATACACTAGTTTTAAAACTAATCGTCTTTTCCAAGTTAGAGTTTTCTGAACACTTACCTGTGAAATTATGAACAAATATGTAGTAGCTCAGTGTGAAAGTGTTTTCCATGTCTGCTATACCTAAATTGGGATATTATAATGTCTCTCAAACAGTAGCACAGATCAGTTGTCACAAAGTTGAGAAATAAATAATGGGATGAGAAATAAAGAACGGGACAATCCTATTGATACGAGATTGTGTACTGCTTAGTGGGAATCACCATGTAATAGTGACTGATGAGAGCACTGTCTTTCAGGTGTTTTTCAGTACCTCCCAGAATAACCTTCTCTATACCTTTACCAAGCACTGAAGTGAGACTGACAGGCCTGTAGTTTCCAGGGTCCTCCTTCTTGCCATTCTTGAAAATTGAGACAATGTTGACCAGCTTCCAGTCAGCTGGGACCCCTCTGGATTCTCAAGACCCCTTAAAAATCATTGAGAGAGGTTTGGTGATGACATCAGCAAGCTCTTTAAGGATTCTGGTATGAATCCCATCAGACCCTGTAGATTTGTAGGGATCCAACTGGAGCAGCAGATCCTGCATGATTTCAGGGTCAGCGGAGAATTGATCATTCTCACGGTTGTGGTCCTCCAGCTCAGGGCACTGAGACCCCCTTGGTCCATCATCCATGTTGAAGACAGAGGCAAAGAAAGCATTAAACATCTCTGCTGTGCCTCTGTCCCTGTTTGTGAGGTGACCATCCTCATCCTGTAATGGGCCAATGATATTTTTACACTGCCTATTGCCATTTTTATGTTTGAAAAAACTCTTTACTGCCTTTCTCATTTCTGGCCAGCTTCAACTGCAGCTGAGCTTTGGCCACAGTCGTTCTTGGAGAAGAGACTGTTCAAACAGTAAATGTTGAACATACTGATACTGAGAAGCATATGAAGGCATCACTAGTTATAACCTTCTTGGAGGATAATGACATCACGAACAGCTTGTGCTGGATGTTGTAGTGGTTTTTGTGAAGTACAGTTTTGAGTGGCAGATTTAATCTAATTACCCTGGAGCTGATAGCATTAACAGTCACGGTCTCTCTTGCACAGCTGAACAGCTAGATTCAGCTCTGCATTGCAGTGGGAACTGTGCAAGCATAAAGACATGATCTTGTCCTTGAAGAGCTTTCTGTTTGAGCTGACATATATCCTGCTAAAGGCATCTGCTCTGGGAAGTGTTTTTTGACTCCAGCATCAAAGAGATGGGAGTCTTGTGTTTGAACTTGCCCAGCTAGTTTCCTCCAGAGGGTATTGGCTGTGTCCACACTGCCCAGCATCTGCTTGGAGTTTTGTCCAGGTCTCTTGTGGTGACAAGGATAGGTGGACTCTTTGCATAGTTTGGAGAGCTAAAAACATGAAGTTCAGGTTGGCAGTCACAGGAGTGACACAATGGCGTGATGTTGAAGTGATTGTATTATGTCCTGGCAGTTGGCTGAATCACAGAATCACCAAATATCCTGAGTTGGAAGTGACCCACAAGGACCATAAATCCACTTCTGGCCAGAATCACACCATGTGCCTGAGAGCATTGTCCAAACGCTTCTTGTACTCTGCCAGGCTTGGTGCCATGACCAGTTCCCTGG
Source organism: Oxyruncus cristatus (assembly GCA_013399855.1). Lineage (NCBI taxonomy): Eukaryota > Metazoa > Chordata > Aves > Passeriformes > Cotingidae > Oxyruncus > Oxyruncus cristatus. The sequence continues at coordinate 351,611 of VXAY01004930.1, read as the reverse complement.
GGAGCCTGTTCCAGTGCTCAAACCACCCTCTGGGTGAAGAACCTTTTCCTTATATGAAGGGAGAGTACAGGGTGAGTGAGGGTGGAAAGCAACACTCACATGAAATCTTGGAGGTACGAGGGGAGAAAGGGTCAAATCTGGTGCAATCTTGCTGTTTTCTCTTTTTGTAAGGGTGCCCTGCAAGCAAGTACTACTTGGCTTAATGCTTAATGTTTGAGCAGGCCAGCTGGGTGAGATGATGAGAGCCAACAGGGTACTTGGGAATGAGTTTGTATGTACAGTGTGGGTGAGCAGGGATGAGGCTTTGGACTGAAAATGGAAGTACGTGGCAGGCTGAAAGGCATCAAACAGTATTTTCAAAGGTTTTTATTTTGGTGGCTTTAAGAGTACCAGGGAAAATATTTGGCCAGCTGCTTATCCACAGTGAAAAAGAGAACGTGCTAAATGACTTGATATGAAGAAGTAAATTGCTGAGGACTTTGGTTTTTTTTTAAAGGAACGCAGGTGTGAGGAGATCTTTTTTAACTGACTGCTGCATTTGTCTAGTGGAGCTTACAGGCAGCTGTAAGCTGACTGGGACTTATAGTATGAGAAGCAAATGATTGAATTATTCACAGCAAAGTTTCTAGGAGTGTGTGGAGAGTTAGTTGTTGGGAAGCTGGTCACATCTAACAGCAACTGTGTCTACTTACCTATGTAAATGAACTAGTCTTAACTGATGGAGAGATAATTTTCTTCTCTCTGAAGAAGGAGCTTCTGCAGAGAACAAATGGGTGATGCTGGACTATCTTCCTCATTCTGATGAGTGTGTGAGTTTCAGTATTCTTTTTTACGGCTCATTTCCTTTTCATTTATAAATTAAGTAGGAAATTAGAAAATTGTTCTTTTTATGGAACGTTCTGAATTGTATATATTTAGCAGAATGCATCTTTAAGTAAATGAATTGGCTATTCCTAAAGAAAATGTATCCATTTATAAGGTTGTAATTTATTTCTAATATTATGCTGGAGTATAAAAAAAGTGCTTTAAATTACTTGGGTTATTGTTTTTGTCAAATAAGGAGTTCGCCAATGCTTCTCTTAATTCATTATTGAACGCTTTTGTGACACTTGGATTTCACTCCCTTTGTGTATAATTAATGAGAAAAACCGAGACTCTGAATTGCAGAGCCAGAAGTATTTCCCTAATAGTATCAGGAAATGTTTCTACAATAGGTTTGTCAAATTGCCTGCTGATTAAAAATGTCATGGTGAAAAAAACATGGTAATCTTTTCTGCCAGGATCCGTGAAATTTCACATTGCAGTTCAATATCACTAATGAAATCACTTCAATGCCAAACTAAAAAGAAGTCTTAGAGTCACAACATATGCTTGGCTATGATTATGGGATTTGGCTGCTGACAGTGCTTATGTTCTCTTGCTCTCTGTGTTTGCTGATTGAGTATGTAGTAAAGCTTTCTTTTTTTTCTTTTTTCTTTTTTTTTTTAATACCAGTATCAGACTTTAAAAAAAGTCTTTGTCCAACAGTAGCAAACGTATCCATGTGCTGTGGTTCGGCCAGACACTTGTATCCTGGGTTCTCTGATGCATGTTTCTTGTAGCCTGCAAGAAGGAATGCATGCGTCACTGATCATGAAATTACAGCAAAGTACTGATTTAAGATCTTCAGGTCTTTGGAACTGAATTGTTCTCTAACAGTTGTAGAACCTAAGTGGTGCTTACTATGTTTTTAAGGTATTTTCTACTGTGTTGTCTTGATACTATGACTTCTCTGACTTTTTAAAGCACATGAGTGAGGCTCAAATGTTTTGCAGAAATAACAAGGTCAGGTATTGAAACCAAGCTGTGGCTAAAGAATCTGTTATGCAAATACTGATGTAAACTGCACTTGGCTTGGAGCTACAGGGATAGATTAAGAAAATGGAGTAGTAATGGGAATGGGGGAAGAACCATATAAAACTTGCATTATTTTTTACAACATTTATATTTATTTTTCTATCCTTTGCCTTGTTACACTTACAAATTGCGTTTCTTGCCTTGCTGTTTATTGCTCCACTTCATTGCTCCCACCAGCAGAGGTGGTTCATGCTGTTGTAATGGAGAAGAGTGTGCATAACATTTGCACAAACACAAACTTCCTTGATACATGCTTCTGCTATCCATAATCTGGTACACTACACCTGCAGCCACCAGCTTTCTAAGGAGTGCGTGTTTTAACCTAAGCTCTTTCTGTCTCATTTACCCAACTGATGAACTCCTTTTGCTCTTCAAGAAATTTCCTCTTAAAGAAATGTAAATAGAAGTATTCCATTCACAAATTTAGTGTTTAGGAGGACCAGCGGTGAACTTTGTGATGAGGTGCTTCCACTACATGTACTAGAGCAATCCTAAAGGAGATAAGAAGGACAGAAGGATTGTTATCGCCGGAAGAGTTAAAATAGTCTGAGGGGAAAACCAGTCTGTATTAATGTGTTAAAAGGATGGTCTTGGCATTCTTTTGTGTCATTTCTATGGTCTTAAACTTCTGTTATAAAACTTCTCAAAAAAACCCCAAAGCTTATTCCCTCCTTACAGTCTTGTATCAATTCATTATGGTTTCCCATTAAGGTGGGAGGTTACTTTTTAAAAAAAATATATGTCTGTTGCTTTGTAATTTTCAGAGTTCCTTAAGCAATGTGCATATGCAATATGTGCCAAGTTTCCACATGTTCGTTTATTTTAAAATGCAGCACTAAAAAACTGAAATTATGCGTAGTCATGTACAAACAAATGGTTTAGAGCTAACTATGCTGCTGTAATACATTTTGCAGAATGGTAAAAACTGATGGGTTTTGGCCCCCAGTTATGCTGTTTCATCTATCAAAAATTGTAAGACCCTAGCTGGAAGACATTCTGCACTTGTGTACCTCATGCTTTCTATATCCACTTTTTAGAAGTTGCATGTATTTACTATTTCACTACTTAAGTGCTTGTATTTATCATCAAGGCAATAAACAGTCACATAGCTCTATATCACTTAGAAAAATGTTAGCTCTTTCCTGCTTTCCCACCTCTCCCACCTTGCTCCTGAGAATCCTCCTAAATAGAGCTCTGATCTTGTGTCCTCTCCTGCTGCAACATCCTTGTGCCACCGCTTCTTAACGTGCATCCTCTCCTATCTATCCATGTCTGGGGCTGGATGTGCAAGGCCTTGCCTCCCAAGACATTCCTCTTTGGCTGGATGAAAGAGGCGCCTGAAGCTGCTGCTCACAGGGGTGAGCTGTGGCTGGGTATGTGCTGCTTTCAAAAAGGGAAGCTTTGAAGTGCTTCAAAGAACCCAGTGGTATGTGTACCTTTTGATTAAAAGGATGTTCAGTACAAATAGGAAAATATACTGAAATATTAAGATAAGCAAATTTTGTGGTCATGAACAATAAATCCTAGGGGAGAGTTGATGCTGACCAAAGTGTACCCAAGGAAAACTGTACTTTTTACCTAGTTCATAAGGGCTTAATAAACAAACAACCAACCTTGATTAAAGGGAAAGTGAACAGAAACACAGTTGGTGTTACTGCCCTGTACTAGAAGAGACAAGTTATGGGTAAAGCAAAGGTCTTCATGCGACTATATTTTTTGAACATCAGATCAAATGTGTCAGGGTTTAGTTTTATATATTTTACTGCCAATACTTAACAAATAATGAGACTGGCTATATCTTTTTTAACTGTGTAACCTTAAATGTTTTTATTTATGTTGAGTTGGGTTTTTTTATCTCTGGAAAAATGAGGTTAGGGTTTTGGCAGAGGAGAGCTGTCTGTAGTGTAACAAAACTTTAGTTTGTCTCGTGCCAAACACCAACACTTGATATCAATAATCGTTGACTCAAATATTGCTCTTGGGTCCATTAATCATTCTCATTGTTCCATAACACAGCAGGGAAAACAGCCTTTAACAATTACTACCAGAGAAAATCGCACAGTGGGAGCTGAGGCAGTTCTTGCAGTTGTGTAACAAAACTCCAGAATGTTGGCAATGCTCTGGACCTGGAAGGCGTGAATGCTAGCAGTAGTTTCAGGCTGGTGTGCAGCATTCTTTTCACTCTGTGTGTGGCACTGAGTTGCACTGCACATGCAAAAATGTAATTCTTTAAGGATGTGGCTTTTAATGCTCACTGCCCCAAAGAAAGTAACTTGTAGGGAACATATGACTGGTAAGTTGTGACAGTATGAATTTGAATTTCTCTAACAAATGACTGTCAGTATACATTTGATTTGTAATACATTGATACTGTGTAGTCAGATCAGGCTTTTCTAGCATTCAGTGGTGCTAGCCTCTGCTTTGGAGCATGTGTACATTTTAAGAGAGGAGAAGACACGGATTATTTCCCTTCAGTTTTTTCCTAGTAAAAGTAACAAAAACACAGAATATTGTTTTAATTCCTGTACCCCGCTTCATGTTGTTTTAACCACAAACCATGCTTAGAAACAGCAACATCGTTTCCTAAGACAATTACTTTTAATTAAACTTCAGGTAAAGACCTTTCTGACTTCAAGGGATATTTCTGAGGAAAGAACAGGATGATGACTCCCCTGCTCCCAGCTAAAGCAGCCTGGTTCTTTACATTTGGGAAGGTAATTTGCCACTCTTGGAGGGTTAGGTACGTTGTTGTCTTGATGCTTAATGAAGCGGAAGAGGATGAGACTTTAATATCCTTAGAAAGATGTGAAAGTGCACTTCTCCTGTTTCCCCCCTTATTTCCTCAGACATCATAAATTGGGTCAGTGTGCCTTTGAGTATATTTCTGCTGAACCGAAGCTCTCATCCTTTAGGCTGAGGCACTGGTGTGGAAAGCCTTCAGACCAGCCGCGAGACTGTCGGAGGGGCAGGTCAGAGCACGAGACGCGTTCCAGCTCTTGTCAAAACCTGCCCGCTTTGCAGCAAAGATGCAGGGAAAGGAGCTCAAGTGCTGACAGCTCCATGGCAGCTTTGCCGTAGCTGTGCTTGACTTTATGCAGCAGGCAAACAGCACCCCCCTCCCACCCTCAGCTAGGATGTGTGTCAGTGCTGCCAGCCGTGGGAGATGCTGTACAGAGAGCATGTGAGCACATTGGGGAGCTTTGCTTGGGTAGGTTGATGCAGTCACCTGTCAGCTGCAAAGGTGGCAATTGCTTATAACTCTGCAGTATAGCTGCATACTCTGACTTTGGTCAGTGAGTCACTTAGCATTTTTAAGTCTCCCTTCCATTAAGATTTTTAGCCTCTATGGTAGTACAGTCAGATTCAAAGGGGCAGGATTTGAGGTTAGGGAGGGATTTTTTTACTAGGAGTTGATCCATAATAGAACTTCTCACCCAACACATGCATAAGCTTTCTAATGTGATCTCTTGAGTGTCTCAAGCATTTATTTCAAGTTAGTAATTTATTCCAGAAATTGTGCCTCTACCTCTGGAGTCTCTAGATGCTTTCTTTCAGTTAGTGTTTTCAAAGGATTTTAGAAGATCCACTGGCTGGTGATGTATTGGTCTGAGTTTATGATTCCAAATACTAGGATTTGGTTAAGTTGTTAGCCTGAGTCTTATGCTTGAGAATAAGTGTTCCACCCACAAGAATGAACTTGCGTCGTCTCAGCCCATCTGAAAACAGTTTTTGTTCTGGGTGCATTCAGCTAGTTTGTTTGCATTTTGTAATGGGAACCACTGCGTTCAGTGCCTTTATCTGCAGGTCTACTTGGTGCACAAGGCTTCTTCTGTTTATGTCGGTGGTTTTGGAGAGATTTGCCAGACTGCATTGCTGATGGAGCAATAATATTCCATAATGCTGCAGTATAGTCGTTCCCTTGACTGCCATTTTCGAGAAAAAACTCTTAGGTAGGGAGTTGTGTGCTGTCAGGTAGTGTCTGCCTACGTATCAAGAGCAGCAATGCTGTTCTTCTGGCAGAGCTTTAGTTTGGAATAAAATCATGACATCTTTTGGAATATGTGTGGAGATGTTTGTGGAATGGTGTAATAGTTGGCAATTGTAACTAAAACAAACGGATTTTCCATTGTAAGATGTGTGGTTGACTGGGTGTATTCTTAGCCTGTTTTATTGGTCCTTTTAAGTAGGAACTGTGAACAGCAACTTCAGTCCACTTAGCATTGGAATGGGCTCTTAGTAAAGAAGAGATCTCACTACTGCTTGTGCAGCTTTCCCCAAAGAACTGGAAAAATGCTAGCTGCTGCTCTTCTACCTTCCATCACCATGAACAAAGTCCCTTAGTAATTTTTTCAGACTTCTTAGAAGTGTCTTTTGACTCCTGCCATAATATTTAATGAAAAGCTGTTATGTGAAAGATCTAAATCTTTTTTAAGATTTAACTCCAACAGCATTCTTCATGTTTAAAGCTGAAGTTCTTCACTGTTATCCAGCTGTTTCTCCTGTGCAACTGTTTCCATACCTATAGTAATTTCTTTCATAAATATTCTTCAGATCATAGCTGGGGGGCAGGAGGAAAAAAGCAGTAGGGAGAAACTAAGTACAGGTGGTGTTACACTTGATGAAATACTTAGATAATGGCCCTTATGGACAAAGAATCAACTGATATAGTGCAGTTTGGTTTCATGGGATTATAGCAATACCTTGTTTCCCAGATGAATGGCATTGGAAGGTGTTCAGGTTGCCCTCGCAATGCCATGCAACTTCCAGCAAACAGGTTGTTTCCTACAGGTCACTTCATTGTCATCATTTGCAGATGACCCTCTCTGACCTTGTTTGCATAATTTCACCCACAAACACTTAATTTTCCCATTGACAGGAGTCAAACTGCCAAAGATGATCACTCCTTGATGGTAATTGTAAGTGCTTTGTATGATTTGAACCTAGATACAGATTCTTTAAAAATTTTTTTACTTCTCCAAATTCAAGTGAAAAACCAACTTTCCTTACTCTCTAGTAGTTCCAACTGAATCAGTCAGAAGAGAGGTCACATGCAGTTGGCACGGGTTTATCTTTCACAGGACTCCTTAAGTCTCGGTATTTGGACTTCTCTTTTTATATATGGTACTCTTTGCTTTGCCTAAAATAATAAAAAATCCCAACAACCAAGCAAATTGCTTTGTATGTCTTCTTCAAGCAGGGGTGTGCTTAATTGGAGACATTGACTTTGGGATGCAAAAATGTCTTTTTTGTAGACATAACTTCATGATCACTGTGAACTGAATGGAAAAGTTGACTTTCTACAAAATGGTAGGATGGTAGAATGATAAAAAAGATTTTATTTGTACAACTGACAACTTTGCAGACAGATTTTTTTTTTCTCCAATTTGCACGCTAATTATTTGTGTGGCAGACTCTACTGTTTTCTGGAAGCTCATATGTTTTCACAGAAAACTGTGAGTGCAAGGTGCAGTTTTGGTGAAGCTGGTCTGCTAATTAGGATCTGTCATAAAGAACCTTGGGCAGACTCCGTAAATTTCTTTTTTCTTAGTCAGTATTGTTGCCCAAAGTTAACCATTTGGACATAGCAGGATCACCTTTCATACAGAAGGTAGTCTGTATCTCAGACTGATTTTAGAACGTGTGATTGCTTTCTGTGAGAAGAGTCATCAGGAAAACACTGATTAATGTCTAAAACTTGAGAAAGGACTTTTTGTAAGCCAGAGAATCCCTGTTATAAGAAAAGGGCTGGAAGAGCTTTCTGCAGCTGCCAGAGCTGTCAAAGTGTGTGTGATAAATTGTTCAGTAAATGCACACGAGCTGATCCTGTAGCAACTCGCTTGAGCTTTGTGATAGGACTCCCTGAGGATCCCAGGCTTGCTCACAAATCAGCACGAGCCTCCTTAGGACCTATCCTGCTAACCATAAACTTTGCCCAAAAAGGGTCCAGAGCCAGTAGCAAGGTGACTGCTCCCTCTGAAATCAATGCCTCTTTACAGGCTTATGGGTTAAGAAGGGAAACAAATCTTAATGGCCTCATGAGGGTGTGGTGGAGGTGATAGGGCGCAAAGTTGTTATAGTTAGTGCAGTCTGGATGTGCCACCTTTTTTCTATTAGAGGGTACTTATTGCCAGAGATTGAAGTGGAAGCTTTTGAAATGCTTCTCTCAGGTAATGCTGAATGTCATAGGGAATGTCCTGCCTTCCTGGATGTTTATGCTTTGGATGATAAAAAGTAGTACTCCTGGTCAATTAGCTCAAATATCAGTTGATCATTTAGCCAGGCTAGAGGGTTAAAGGACCCTTTGGATAATAGTGGAATATAGAAGGAAGATATGGTGGATTTTCTTACCTTTTTTTTTCCCTCTTTTTCCCCTTTTTTATCTAATGCAAATTGCTGTCTTCCCTGGAAAAGAAGGATAAATTCTGGATGGAAGGAAGAAGTACATAAGTTCTCATAATTAAGTTGTTGGATATTAGGAAATACCCCTGTTGCCTTAATCCATTTTTAAATGCTATCACTGAGGAGTTTATGAAGGATTTGCTTTAGGAGGAATAAGTTTCTTAAGAGTCGGCATTAATTTTTGACTTTCACAAGGCAGTGAGAAAAGGTAATAGGAAATAACTAGGAAGAGAATGGTAAGTAAATAAAAAGTTTTAACTTGTTCAATATCATTTGAAATGTTAGTTCAGGTTCAGTAAACTTGGTTCTGATGTGGTGCTCATTTAAAAAAAAAAAGTATTTCCAATTAGTTCAGTGTAAGCCAGACAGGATTTTTTTTTCCCTTATTGTTCAATAGTTAAATAAACTGGAAAATGGAAGTCTGTGTTTATTTTTCTTCAAAAGTAACTCTTGCCAGTTTGGGATACTTAGGTAGTAACCTTGGGTTTTGTATATGAAGATAAAATAAAAAATTGAGCTCCTTGTAAGTGGATTCTCACTCTGTTGCTGTTTCATGGTCTTGCATTTATTCATCCATAGGCACTTGCACCTGGGCTTAACAGAGATGTTCACATTGTCATTATAGTTAGTGATGGTCTACCAAATTCAGTCTCTGGAGTCTGGAGTGCTAGTACCTTGCCATATGTCAGCAAGATGCAAGGCACTCTGTGATCTAACTGTGATTTCTGCTGTCCAAATTCGGGGGGAAAAACAGAAAACTGTTTGGGGATGGGACAGGGCAGGACGGGATTCAGCTATAGGTTTAAGTTCCATCTCATTCACATGTAGTAATAAAATTCCTCTCCATTTTATTAAACCACCTCTAAATTATTAATCTGGTCTGTTGACTCATAATAAATAGTCTTGCGTAAAGCATGAGAAAGTTGTGTTTTGATAGGCAGTAACAGAAATACTGTATGCATGAGTTGCTGTAGCTCATTTAATAAAATACAATTCTCATAAGACCCCGTCTAAGTAGTTAAATATTACATAGCTACCTAGGATTTGAAGATTCCTGACTAGCCAAACGTAGTACTTCTACATTAGCGTCTTATGTGCTATTTAGAGTCTGTCTTTCTGTTGAAAACAAGTATGCCAAAAAGTCAACTTTACTGATTTTTTTTTTTTTTAATATTGAACTTGATTGTAGCTTCGGTAGCTGTGGCATTATCTTTCAGGATGGCAGAGTCCTTGCTGTCTCTATCAAGATTAAAGAATTGTTGCTGTGCATGAGGGCTGTGTAACACTCCTTGAATTCAAACACCTAATCATTTTAATTCTTGAAGGCACGCAACAGGTATTCCAGCTTGGTAGTATAATACCTTTGAAAAGAGTTTGTGGAAGGAGGAGGGGGGTAGTTCTTATATATTTGGAAAATCTGAAGTCTTAATGTCTAGAAGTTGTGGACATGCACTGTGAGACAAGCTAATGGAGATGTGTTAGGCGTCCTGCTGTGGATACAGCTCCATCTTGTTGCTCTTGTAAAGTTCAGCTGTGAAGTCAGCAATTTGGCTTCAGAGGCAGTATCTAAGTTAGGGAAATGTTGTCCAGTGTTGTCAGTGTTCTTAAATAGCAGATGGTGTTCAATGACAAGATACAAAGTGTAAATAGGAACAGGTTGAGCTTAAACACAGTAAATTGGTATAGCACTGGTGATAATAACGTCGTATTAATGTGAAACATTAGGCTTAATGCTCTAGAGACTGTAACTGATGAAATGCTGCAATGTGTGTATGGCTAAGAGGGAGGAGAAAGAAGGATTGAACTTGTGAAGCAAAGTGCTCTTCACCATGCCTGAAATAACACTGTGTTAGCATTCATGTAATGCAGCTTCTCATTCTGAAATGGGAAAAGTCCAGATTGCTGCCGAACAAACAGTGCTGCCATTTCATGAGTTACAGACTTTCTTGTTTTGACCCATTTCCTTCTGTTTAAAAGAGATAAGAAAGATGTATTATAATATGCCGGATAACTCAGAAGACTCAGCTAGGCCTTCAGCATTTCCTGGAAAATGAACATGAAATTGTGCAATGAGATGGAGCAGAAGTAAGAGGGAATGGAAAAACTCACAAATAAAATGCACAATAGGAATTTATTTCATGAAGAGCAATTTATTGAGTTCTTTGTTTTAAACAGTCTTAAAGTTTTCCAGTTTATTCTATGTCCTCAGGTGGTTGCTGAGCAAGAAACTGTGTTATGCCAGCTGTAGCTGTTTACTGTGCACACACTTGTGTGTGTATTGGCCAGCTGAGCAGAACAGATGCCCTCAGTACATACTTGTCAGTTCTGCTCTGTGTTGGTGTCTGCGCTTTACACAGCCACTTGCTCACTTTCTCCTCTCTACTCTCCACTTGTCCTTCCCCAAGAAAGGTTGCCCTTAAGGTAGATAGTAGTAAAATGTGGTGGAAGACATGGGCCTTAGATGCTTATGAGAATGGAGAAGACAAGAAGGAACCGATGATATAATTTCAAAAGCCTTTTCTTTTAGCCAGGAGATGAGGCTCAGAAGGTTCCTATAGCTGGTCCTTGGTGTTTCACAAGGGACCTGTGATTACTCCATCCGGTCTCATGGCCTGGGCATGCAACTCTTTCATTGTGAGAAGCCTGCCAGCACACTATGATCCCTTAAAAAGGCAGATTGGGTAGAACTGGGAAGTTCTGCTTTGCCCTGAGAGGTTTAAATATCTGAAGCAAGGAAAGAAGTTAAAGTGCTGCACATTAGGTAGCTTCTAGCAAGAGAAGACCACTGAATGTATGTTTGCTCTATCTGTGCTTGAGGGTGTAATTGCGCAGTATTATCCTTCCATTCTTCGTGATGCTGGGGATGAAATTCAACTGCCTGTGCATGGGCAGCATTCTGCATATGCCTGACTGTCCCCCCAAAAATTACTTCAACTACCTGTTAGCAGTAACTGGGACAAACACTTACCTCTTTGATTGACTAGACTTGTCTAAGACCAAAACTAAGATAGGCAATATGGAATTCCAATCTGAGTCCTCTTTCCAAAGACTAGTTTTGTGCAAAAAGGAAAAAAGTCGAGCATTGTTACATTCTTTTACACTGCACCTTTATTTTGATAGTTTCATTCTGTGAAATGATAAATTATAAGACTTGATAAGCAAAGTCAGCCCTCCTTCCTGCGCTGGAATTTAATAGGAATTGAAAGGTATATGCAAAGTATTAAAGTTGAGGAAATTTAATTGCTCAGGAGAAAACATGAAGGATTTGCAATCATTCTGCAAATTTCATTCAGAAAAGGGGAAAACCAACCGCAAAGAAACATCAAGCAAGCATTGGATCCCTCATTTCTTCTTAGGCTGTCTCTGCCATTGTCATATCTTTTGAGGCCTCCTTTGTCATCTTAGGCTTTCAAAGTAAATGCAAGGCTTGAATATAGGGTATAATTTGATTGATTTTGTATACACTTTGCAAGCAGCAGCCATCCAAAAACGTTTGGCCCCTCAACCAGTGCTCTTTCAGACTTGTGGGTGTGCAGGAGCTTTGCTGAGAAGCTGCTGATTAAATCCAAGCTGAGTACATAAAACCTGAAATAGTCTGTTTCTGTGCTGCTTGTAATAGGGCTCAGGACACGTGTTCATGTCCCAGTGGAAAGGTACAGCTACCTTAGCACACGGTGTTTTATCAGGAAAGCCCAGTGTGTGTTTTGTTAGATAGCACAGGGTGGTGTTCAGATAAGCGGTGAAAGGATATAAATACGGCTTTGTTCTTAATCTGATGAAGGGACCTGTTGTATTATTAAGAGCAGCTCCCCCGCCTCTATTCAGTCTATTAAATATTTTTAAATTATCTGGGAACTTAAGAGTTCTGAAACTCCAGTTTAGCTGGTTTATGAGCAACACCTACTGGGTAGAGTCTCATAGCCTCATAGAGTCTCATTTCCTCTTTATATTCAAGGAAAGTGCTCATAAAGCCTGAGAAACTGCTGGGTAAAGCTGGGGTGGCAAAATGTGATGGTTTTTTTAAATGAATGTTTGGAAGTATATTCTTATCTTCTATGGGTGTGAGCATCCAACCAAGCTTTATAGAAATATAATGATGTCTGCTGTCCTATTTGTATGCAGCTATAAGGATAAATCATAGAATCATTAAGGTTGGAAAAGACCTCTAAGATCATTGAGTCCAAATATTAACACTACCAGGTTTTGGTGTGGTATCTTGAGAGAATACTGGGGACGTGCTGCCAGGGAAGCTTTTCAGCATCTCAATTCTGAGATGAATCTCTTCCTTCCCAGCTGCGCATATGAACCCTTCTAAGAACCAGCTGTTGAGGGGGGGGTCCCCTTCCAGTGGGAGTTTCTTCTGTCCTCTTGTCACCACTTAGGTAATTAATTCTTCTTGTAAATATGAGGCTTTATAACCATGCTGCATATAATAATGGAGTAAGTAACATTTAGGCTGTTTCCTACCCCTTAAGAAGGGTATCCACTATAGTTTTAATAAATGCTTGGGATTGTTAGGTTTGACAGCTAGTGTGAGTGTGTTTTTAGCAGCTTACCCTTTCATCTCTTCCCTGAACCAATTTCATGCCTTAAAATACCAGGCCTTGCTCTAAAGGCAAAACTCTGCTTGGTTTGAGAGGGCCAGTACTGTTTCAGCAAGTATGTGCTTTTTCTGCTTAGACCTGTATGGCTGAGCTGTTAGCTGCATGAACCAGGATTTCAGCTTCCAGGTAGGTTCCTTCTGAGAACTGCAGAACCTAAAGAGCTGTATTCTTCCACATTTTTACATCACAAGTGATCTGTAAAAGTTTAATTATCATATACTCCATTCCTACTGGAATATTAGGTCCCAGGGTTTGACACCTCCTATAGCAGCAGGTCTGTTTTTCTCACCCTAAAAGGCATGGTAAATCAAAACCTTGGAAAAAACAAAACTCAAAAGAATATGATTAAAAAACAGGGGGCTATTGCTTCCTCCATCAAGGAGGAATACATACTTCTGTTGTCCACAGCTCTTTTTTCATGCAAAGAATCTCGTAAGTTCTGAAGTGGGTGCGTCAGAAGTATAAAGCAAATAGATGTACTCTTTTTAAGTCCTTCCAAGTACATAAATATTACTCCAAACACCTGTATGACTTTCGTGCAGGATGAAACTGTAGGGTATTCCATAAACTGAGCAAAATGGTGCAATTTTTTTTCCTTAGAAGAATAAATGACAGGTATTGGACTGTAAATGTATAGACTATAAAGTAAGATGTAATATAAAGTTTGGGCAGAATCGTGATTTCTGAGTGGCAGGTGTGCACCCCCCAGGTTTTATTGAGGTGGGGCTATTTGTGAAACCTGTGCATCATAAACAGTTCTTACCTGCTTGGGAATTCACAGGAAGCAGTCAGTGTAGCTGTATATTAACAGTACAGGATTATTGACAAAGTTGCTTTCAAAGATGAGTCTGCCTTGTTAATTTCTGGTAAAATCCTTCTTACAGTCAAATATATATTATAGCCGTGTGACCTCAATTTGATCTTAATTTCCTGCATCTGTTCATGGATACAGGAAAAACTAACAAAATATTAGCATTGCCAGTTGTTCTTCACCAGTGTCCAAATCTTACACTATGTGGATATTTGCCATCGGAAATAAGCCCTTTGTGTCCTAAACCTTGTATTTCACTTTCATGTCGCTTAAGAACACGTTATAGTACCAGGGTGTTACTACATGTCATGTAGCTGTTCTTACCTAACGTGTCTCTTTGAAGTGCTGCCTTAAGATTATCCTCCTGCTTACCAATTCATCCGCTTAAACCGGTGACTGATTTCCAGAAGTGACAAATTTTTAACACTTTGGATAATTTCCTTTTTTAACTCAAAAAACTATTATTCTTTGGTTGTACCTAAAACTTGCAGATCTGTCAATCCAGCAACTTATAACAGGCTTTGTTCTGTGTCCCCGTAATGAACTGAATTTATATGTAAGTCTTTTTTTTTCACTTTTTCTCCTTCAATTAACTCTTATTTAGTTATGTCCATAACATTGATTGATTTCTAATTGGTGCTAGAAGTGCTTTCCTCTTGTATTCTTAAAACAAAAAAAGGGCACGAATTTCAAATTTGCTGTTCAGTAGCAATTTTTTACCATATGCTGTTGAATTAAGGTTGGAAAAGACCTCTAACTACTTCATGTGTACTCCTAGAACCCCTGTCTGCTATGGTCAGCCTCAGAGTAGGCATCATCTAAATAAATTGGGCTAACAATGATCATGAAGCTGCTACTAATGGACTCTAATGCAGTTTCTCAAGTGTTACATGCTGGTAGCAATTCCAGATTGTTTAATTGCGGGTGTGATGCATCTTTGATGGAGTCAAACAGACTGAACAAGGATTGTGGCAAGCATAAGGACCTTGGCATAAAATGGGTCCTTTCATACTTTGTCTTACTGGGAGAGGAGGCATGTTGAAAAACTAAGATCAAACTCAGAAAAATGGAAATCTCTGCTCCACACAGCATGAAACAGAGGTAAGCTGTCATACATAGTAGAGGCAGTAGAAGCTCATACCACCTCACAGACTTCTCAGAAGCGGAGTACTTTTAGTATGATATTAAATTGAACATCCAAGTCTGAGATAGTCATTCCCTCTGTTCCCATGAGGGAAAACAGGATGTAAAAAACTTTTTACAGGATGTAGGCTCAAGCATCTGTGGAGAGCAGCTTCAGTTAGGCAAGTTGCAACACTGCAGAAAGCTGCTCTCAATTGCCACTTAGAAATTATGTACATATCAAGTACTGGATTTGGGAGCAAACATGACTGTTCTTACATTTTTCTATTACTTACAGTTTTGTCATTGTTTGCTCCAATGCTTCATAAGCCTCTCATAGAGGTCTCCCCCACGTAAAAAATGAAACCCCAAACAAAAAAAAGATTTTTACCCTGGTTGACCTGGCTTCTGTTTATGAAAAAATACAGACAGTTTAATATATTCAGTTTTATTTCTGTTTATGTAAATCACTATGAACTAAACTCCATTTTGGTCTATGAATTCCATTTGTTTTCTCAAATGGATTGTGTATTTTTCAGATTTTGCTTCTAGCTGACTGTCCATATTAATTTCTGAATAAGTTCTAATAAAATCCTCTTGATGAATATGAATCTGTTAAACCCACTTCATTTTATCATAACTCTGTTTTGAAGTTACCTAATGTATACAAGATGATTTTGTGAGAGGAAAAACACAGAAATGAGCCAATTTGTGCCCTATGCTGGATTCAAGTCCCTGAGAACTCTTGAACAAACAGAAACTAGAGCACTTGACACTACGCCAGGTCATTTAAAAATTCCTTAGAAGAATAATAAATAACTAGTGTTGTATGTTTCTGTCACATTTGGGATAACCCTTGAAGTTAAGATTTCTGTTGTTCCTCCTTGAAGTTTACCAGTATCTGCCATACAGAAATATGTGGAATTATTTTGGAAGCCCTTGTGGATGTCACAGCTGAAAGTGGAAGGCGTACTTGTAGATCCCACCACAGAAAAGACAGAGGCTTGGTTAGCTAGACATAACTTGTCTTCCAAGATACGATGCTGGGAAGCACAGAAGATCTAGATTATGAAATATGCTTGCTTTTATGATACAGCATTTCCTCTCTGGCTTTACAAAACAAGTTTCAGCCTTGACTTCAGTGAGAACAGGACATCCAGACATGACCAAGAATAAATTCCTAACATAGATAATTCCCAGATCAACTAAGCCACCCCAGGGGAGGGAGAGTTCATGGGCAGGAGGAATGAAGTCCACCCCTCAGGGGAGCTTTTTTCTGATTTCCTTTAATAGTTACATGTTCACTGCTAACTCTGATCAGCAAACTGATCTTCAGTTGCAGGGAGAAATATTTAATAATCTGGGCTATTGGAAGTAAAGATAACTTCAGCTGTAGAATGACAAAATTATGGGTAAACTGAGTTTGAAGTTCCTTCCTTACTCCAGAGAAGACTGTTATCTTTTATGAAAGAAGAACAACTCACATACTTAGTTCTGGAACTTGAAGTTACTTGAAGCTGTCTCTTTCTTTGGTGGCAGCTAAGCATGACTAATAATACCTTAGGTGAAAGTATTGAGGAAACTCCTGTGGTAAGCTGAAGTAAATGAGATTTATATTATCTTTTCAAATAACTGATTTAACTGTCATGAGAACTGTTGTTTAAGTGGCAAAATCACTCTTCCCTGCTCATCCCTAATCCTTGCCCATCAGTCCATAAATGGGAGTTATTCTTCTAATTTCTATGCCAGACAGGAGCCACATGATGGGATTTGCCATGTTATATTTAAGCATACTTTTGCCGAGCCCTAGACATTAGGGCTGTTCTGCCCTTCTCCTTTACATACCCCTCTGCAGCTGGACAGGGGTGAGAAAATATAACAAAAGGCTCATGGGTTGAGGTAAGGACAGGGAGAGGTCACTCAGCAATTACCATCATGGGGCAAAACAGACTTGACATGTAGAAATCAGTTTAATTTATTACCAATCAAATCAGAATAGGATAATGAGAAATAAAGCCAAATTGGAAAATACTTTCTCCTCCACCCCTCTTCCTCTTGAACTTAGTTTACTCCCAGTTTTCTCCACCTGCTTCTCCCTCAGCAGCGCAGGGGCACGGGGGAATGGGGGTTGTGGTCAGTTCATCACACATTATCTGTGCCACTCCTTCCTCCTCAGGGGCAGGACTTCTCACACTCTTCTGGTCCAGTGTGAGTTTCCTTGCCCTCCTTGGAGGACACAGGCCTCCATATGTGAGCCCTTTCCACACACTGTGGTGCTTCGCAAACTGCTCCATTGTGGGCTCCTGCCACAGGGTGCTGACTCCCCCTTCAGGAGCTGACTGCTCCAGCATGGGTCCCTTGCTGGAGTCCTGCCAGCAAACCTGCTCCAGCATGGGCTCTGTTCTCCATGGGTCTACAGATCCTGCCAGGAGCCTGCTCCACTGTGGGCTTCCCACAGGGTCACAGCCTCTTCTGGGGTTTCACCTGCTCCAAGTGTATACCTGATATATATGAAAATGTTGCCTAAAAAAATGAGCAGAACTTCCCCATGTACTCTCAGAAACAACTCCTTCCCATCCATCTTGACTGTATTCATCACTGATCGTGTTTGCTTACTTACACAGTAATTAAGTGCTCATATGCTCTCTTTCCCCTGCAGTTTTATAGGACCCATATTCATAACCAAAACAAAACGATCTCACAGGCTTTTTGAGAATATATGTAGATGGTCTAGTGGGTCTTTATCAAGAACTCTTAGCTTACTCTTCGTGTATGGTGTCACTTCACTGTTGGTGTCACTATTGGTCTTGCCTTATGAAGCTGTACCTCTGAAAAGACCTTATTGTCTGTTTACTTCATGGACTCATTTATCTCAAAACTTTCTGGGGAAGCATTTCTGTTTCTGTTGCCCCTGGGTCTTATACCTTGGGGTTTTTTTGTTTATTTTATTAGTAGCGGTAGTTAAAACAACTCTGTAGCTCTTTTGGAATTTCTCTGTGTGAAAAAGTAAGAGGACCATGCATTTAATTACTTTCAGCTGTTAAATTTGAAATACTTGCCCATTCAGCTGTGTCTACGTGGATTTACTTTTGAACACCATAGCTATCCAATTATTTAATTCTTTTCTCAGCTACCATAAGCAGCTGATGAAAGCATTTTAAACAGTTAGCGATTGACAAGATTAGACTTACGTGACTCCCAACGAGAGTAGTGCTTAGTGTTTTGAGCTGTGCTAACTCTGCCTTCAGGCATGATATTCATTGTTCCTCTGACTCCCAGGCAAAGTGGTGATTCAAGACTTCAGTGCTGGTGGATGTCTAGTTAGGTGGAAGGTCCCTGCTCTGCCCAGCACATCATTTCAAAGCAGTTGGGAATTCAGCATGTGAATGAGTATGGCTTTGAAATCCTCTCTTGGCGTGTTTATGCTAGGGTTCTTTGCTGGCTGGGAGAAGTTAATTGTATTACTGGTTGTTTAGGCCTTTGATACAGTCGCAAGTTCCTCTTGTGAACTGTGAGATTACCAGACAAGCTGGAATGTGTACAAGCGTATATATTTCCAAGCTACTCGAAAACTAGTGAACATTACTTGGCAGGTGTGGAGAAGCTGTTGAAATGCTATTAGGGTTGCAGTCAGTTTTCTTTGTACTCCATGCACACTGTCTGATAAATCATGT
Source organism: Oxyruncus cristatus (assembly GCA_013399855.1). Classification (NCBI taxonomy): domain Eukaryota; kingdom Metazoa; phylum Chordata; class Aves; order Passeriformes; family Cotingidae; genus Oxyruncus; species Oxyruncus cristatus. The sequence continues at coordinate 333,105 of VXAY01004930.1, read as the reverse complement.
GCATTTGTCTTTCATGGTTTCATAGTGAATGTTGTTTTGAGAGAACGAGCCTTGAACCCAGTAGTAACGTTTTTTCAATCTCTGCTGCAGTGTCACCTGCTGCTTGACATAGGTTTTGGTTTACCCAGCTTTCTGTAAGCAGAGCCTTTTTTTAAGGGCAGTTTGTAGTCTGAAACTTCTCAGTACTGCAATTGAGAGTTTGTAGGAACACATCAAATAGGAAAAGACCTAACTCCTTATTTTCATGTCATTGAGGAACTTCTAGCCTTGTTAAGGGCTAGAAGTTCACAAAATGTTATTTAAGTGACTGACTTTTTTTGGATCAAGTATATAGATATCTGCTAGATCTCTTAGACTGAACAGAGTCTGTAATTTTTCCCATCTCCTGGACACAGTGCTGAATTACTAAACACTTACCTTCTCCTTCAGTAATAGCAGAAGAAGGTGGTTATTGTCGCAAATGAATTCCAAAAGTGGTGTTGTCCATGGATATCATGGTGTATTTCAACCAAACCTGGGATGATACTCACTTTAGGATGATACTTTTAGTTGTCATGATCTGCCATATAGGCAGATCTCTTGACTATGGAAAAACAGACTTTCCAAAGTGTGTTCATTTCATAGTAAATCAAAATGTTAGTTAATATTTTTTAAATTAAAATCTTGAGAACTTCTACCTGAAGCTACTGAATAAAAAATTGGCCCTTTCTTAAATACGGTGTATAGAGCATTTATTTCAGTCTTAGCACTTTAAATCTGTTAAAATGAAGTTCACGATCTTCTGATTTGTATTTGAGAAGTGGATAGTGGCCATAAATGGGCAAAATACTTCAATGAGCTCTCCAACTTTTTTTTTTCCCCCCCGAAAGGAAATGAATGTAGAGAATGTATTAATTGTTTGGGACTGTCCACGTGACAGCCTTATCTTCTCAGGCAAACCCTTTTAAAAATAGAGTATGTGTTAAACATGATGGAGTTCTTAAAAACAACATCTTTAATGAACCTCTTACTAGAAAATTAGCTGCCAAATTAAGTTAAAATGCAGTTTTCAGGAGAAAATTCCTAGTTTAGATGTGAATTTGTGCTTTTATTGTTTGGAAAAACTTGGATAAATGCAGTTCAAAAGAAGAAAATGATGTTATAAGCAAGCTGGACTTTGCTAAATCTTTAAGTGGGAACTAGGTCCCAAGCTTGGAAGCAAACTTACATATGCTTAAGTATAAAACTGATAGATGAATTGAGGTTTACTAATCTACATATTGAAAGAGCATAAGGATCGTCATGAGACCTCTGTACTGACACTTCTGTGGGCTGCAAAGTATTCAAGCAGAGTGAATAGGGGCTGTATCTGAAAGGTGGAAAAGCATCAGCCTGATGGCTGGCCTAAACATAGGAGCAAAATACTGAATGCAAAATACTTCCTTACTTAAAGCAATGCTCCTGTTGGGCTGTACTGTCACTGCCATCATTGAAGTTCTTTGATACTCCACTGTCGAGTGCTTGCATAGAAGTATGAAAAAAAGGCATCTGTTGTCTGCTCAGGCATCTAAATAGTCTTCTAACTCTTAGGCATTCTTTCCTGTTAAGTAACTTGATCCACTTTCTATCGTTATACTACTTATTTGAATTTGGCTACTTGACAAAGCAGTATCTTGTGTGTGTGTGTAGCACACAGAATGTGTTAGGTGATCCACAAGTTTCCAGTAGCAAATTAGGTAATGTGATGGTTTGCTAAGCGTAAGCCACACAACTGTGGTACTTTTTTCTGCTTGTTGACTATCAAAACTAAATAGTGTAAATAACTCTTGGGTTGATCTTGAATACGAATTATTTTGAAAAGTGCATTTTATTTTATTTTAGCTTACCTGTCTAAAAATATATCTCTCTTTAGGGTGGTTTAGTGGTGGTCTTCAGCTTTGCCTTCAGCAGGAGTGTGTGATCTCACCAATATATGGCATGAGGTTGAATGTCAGAGTAAAATACATGCATTACACTGTAGCAGTCCTTCAGAAACAAACATAACTGCGTCCTGACCAGTCACCTGGAAAAAATATAGGCCAGGCAAATAGGAGGAAGACTCTGTCTCCCAAAAGCTAAACTTTACTCTGTGCAGTCCTTTAATGGCTGTTCCCCCGGTGTTTTCTGATGCTGTAAGCTTTGTCTACACTCATGAACCTGTAGGGAACAGCAGAAATGTGAAAGCTCTAGCTGCCAGGGGTGACAGTCAGCTTGAAGCTCCAGAAACTGCTTTCACTGGATCTTTCTTTGCCTGCTCCTGTGTTCCAGCTTTCCTGCTACTGAGCTTGTGTTGTGTTAGCCCAGACATGCAGCAGAATGAATTGGAGTTGGTGGCAGATGCTTATTACTGCCTGCTGAGAACCTGACTTTGTGTTTTCTAAACTGTATTTTTAGACTGTACACTAAGTGCAGATGGATTATAGAAGTGCTTAGTAATTTGGCTGTTATTCTTTTCCCTTTGTGATAGCATTTCTCTTGGCTATGAATCCTTATTTTTGTAAAACAGAAGGTAGTCAGTATTCCTTCAGCAAAGTCAGCTGATGGAGGCAAATTCTTCTGTCCTAGTCTCTAAATATCTCTAGCATAAACAAAGTCAGCAAATTTCTTGTGTGACTGCATAAGTTGAGTCACTCTGAGTTGGTCTTTTATTGCTTTATTGGAAAGATGCATTTTTAGGGGTGAAAACTGTCAAGTGGACAGCTATCAGCAGAGTGGGACGCGGCAGAATGCAGTAGTTTTAGCAGTATAAAAGGTATGAGTTATCAGCACTGTACTAACTGTATGGCAGTAAAAACATTTATAGCAGTTAAAGAAAAACAATTTTTTCTCTCTCCCACTCTTCTTTCTAGTTGAGAATAGTTACTGGTATCTGTACTTTGGCTGGCATTGGGCTGTGTTTTTATGTAAGATAAGAACTTGCCTTGGTATCGAATGCCTGGTACATAGCAGGATGTGATATGTGGCTTATTTTGTCTCTGTTCATGTGTCTGCTGTGGCTGGGTTCTCCTATCTTGTGGATATTCAACTTAACAGTAACTGAAAGGATAGTCATGTCCAATCGCTCCTAATTTTTTCTTACATTGTGCTGGTTTCTGCAGCAGATGTCAAACTCCCAGTAATTAGCAAAGCATTGGGTGTTGATTTCTGGATGGTATCCTGTTTCTCTTTTGTTTGTTTTCAAGTATACATAGCTTGATCATGAGTGGGAAGCGTTATTCAAATCCAGGGCAGTGCGGGTTCTTCCAGCCCCGAGTCAGGAAATACTTGGCTTTTGAAAAATAACGGCTACTGTGCGAAGCTCTGGCTGAGCTGTGATATCATGAAACAGGCCTGAGGAAATGCTGTGACAGCGCTGCCAGCCCTTTGTGAGAGCGGGGTCTTTCTGCACTCACTTATCCCAGGAATCAGTTCCTGAGTCCTTGTGTTCCTGACGCTAACGTTCGGTGACAGCTCTGCTTGGACATGCCTCTGCTCCTGAACTGGATCTCACACCAGAAGGTACTGACTGCTCCTAACGTGCATGCGTGAAGTTCATTCATCTCGCGTCTCTCTGCACGATGGAACAGGTCTGACAATGCACTTTGCATGGTGATGGAGTGAGAAGGGTCAAGCTTTTTCTTTGTTTCAAAAATAATTACCTTGCTAGAACTGCTGTCATTAGGTAGTAGCCAGATTCGTGAGGCATGTTTGTTAGATTAGTACTTAACAGACATGCTAATGTTTACAAGCCTTGTGGTATGAAGAGGGGCTTTGCTTTGTTAATAAATTCCAGGCTGCCTGCTTCCATGTGGAAGCTAGAAATAAATTAGGAAGAGCTGCAGCTTCTCTGCACAGTGAAATTCTGTCCAGCTGTGGAAGTAATGATATACAGCTAGTGAATTTTGTTCTTCCTTTTGCAATATTCATAGTATTCAAGTTCTAAGTCTGGATTAAAATTGAAGGCTCTGATCAGTAATTACTGAGGGATGCACTTGAAACTTATCCCTCCAGAAAAAAGGGGACCTCCACCTTTGTTCATTGGAGGCTCTTGTAAATTCAAAGAGAATGTTAGTATTTTTTTTTGAATGCTTCAACTTCTGTCACTGCTATTCAAGAAAGCATGAAGTGTCACTATGGAGATGCTCTGCCTATTCTAGAGTTGTGACAAATTGTTCTAGTGTTATGCTGCCTGAGTAGGCTCAATAGCCTCTTTGTTTTGCAACTTCAAGATATTGATGATAAACTTTTTTTAACTGAAGATCTTTTTTAGGGTTTTAGAGGTCAAAGTTGGAATTAATTTTAACAAAACCCTATTTAAATGACATGAGAAGAGTTTGGTGTTATTTTTCTGTAGTCCTCTCTTTGGTTTTAATCCTCACTTTGGTCAGATGAAAGAGTTTGCATTAGTTACATCAGTTAAAATGATACTTCCAATGCGAAAATACTATTCTGTGTAGGACACAGTGAAGTGTCTTGTTATATAGTAGAATAGTTCTTGGCAGTACTAACCACGTGCCCTTTGGGCAACGTACTGCTAATGCACGAGGAAGGTGTTTGCACTCCTTTACGTACTGACCCTGTTACAGGTCTAGTCGCAAGGGATAGAACTAGATGTAGCCCATGGACTGCAGAGCTGGAATTAGCATGTCTAGGGTACTAATATATCTGCCTTCTAGCCAGGATTGGGTGCTGTGACCTTATCCTACACTAGCTGGCCAGGGGGTGATGTGCTGCAGTAAGGTCTCTAACCAAGGTCGTAGGGGGAGGTGTGTGGTGCAAACAGAAGAGATTGGGGACTATCTGGCTAGAATTGATGCTGTCATTATTTCAGCTTACAAAAACTCTACTGCCTGTAGTAAACAGAGTTTGTGACAGTGTAACACCAGTCATACTTTACTTCTTCCATTGTTTATTCAGAGCTGAATCTAATTGTAGGTGATGCAGAACTTGGCCCAGTGTCATCTGTTCTGATTTGAGTATAGCTAACTTTTACTTGTTGAATTGCCATGTATTGAATCAGATCTAATTGGGTGAAGTGTTTCATACAGTCTTAGGCTACTCCAGTATTAATAACAAAACTGATTTGGGTTCTCAAGTGGGGTGGTTTTTTTTCTTTAATTAGTCCTATTAGATTGGTTGTATTTCCCTTGAGTGAAATATTACCTCTTTAGTGGCATTATGGAGCTCTTATTATTTGCCTCTTTTTTTGGTAGTAGGGTTTTTTTGTTTGTTTTTTCTCCTCAACCAAGTTTGAGAGTGTTGTTTACACTGAGGAGCTGAACTAGTATCACAGGTCTAGTTTTGTATTTATGGTACCAACTGTCTGTCCTTGTCTTTTTGGCCTCTGGCATTTGGGGGTGTTATTTGGTACAGGCCCTGAAGAAGGATCTCTTCTCCACTGAGTTCTCTTGGCTCTGTTCAGAGATTGAGGAGTAACTTATGAGCATTGTTTCAAGGGTCTTAAAGTACACGTGCTGCTACTTTCTCCTGACAGGCATGTACGCTCTTGATGACATCCTGGAGGGGAAGAAAGCTCATCTGAAGTTCTCACATCCATTTTGTTTGGTTTCAACTTGTTAATACCTGAGAAAGTTCGGTGTGCCTGTTACTGTTTTAAGCGTGAGGTCACTATTATATGAGAGAAAGCTTTGTGTGCTGTTCCAACATTTTTGAGTAAGTGTGTTGGGTGGGGGGTAACTGCCTTGTTCTGCTTCTTGTAGTAGTCTGCTACTCCTCAACTGCTCAGGGAAACTTCAGGAATAAAACCTGTAGTAATGGCCTACATTACATTTCTGCTTTTGAGAACTCCTGTCCCAGCACTACCCCATCAGCTCCGACCTTTCTGGTCTGGGAAGCCCTCCGCAACTGCCTTTGGGACATAGTCATTTTCCCTTCTGTCCAGCAATATTTGGAAAAAGGTGATAGGCCCCTAGACCATGGGATTTGGGAGAAGCAAAGGAGGGAAGAATTAAGCCTTCTTGCATTGTTCCAGCAGTACCACCACTGGGTTTGTTGAGCCTGGAATTGTGCCTCTCTCACACAAAAAATACACTACTTAGCCCCCTCTAATTTAGTCTTCCTTCTTGACATAGCTGTCTTCAAGGCTTGACAAAAAAATTCTAAGTGTATTAAATAGATTAATTGCTAAATATTTTAAGGGGTTTTTTATGTTCAGGTGAAGGCTGAAAACCTATGCAATAACTCATTTAACCTTTTTATTTCTTTGTACTCTAACAGCTGCTGGTAGATGTCCAAAAAAATCTGCAATGTCCCTGTGTGTTTCAGGAATAAGAGTCCCATTTCTCTCCTTTGGCTGCTTAATTTCATGAGACTGCTGCAGGGAGATACTAGAATTTGGAAACACATTAATAAGTTTTGACTGTTTCAGGAGTCTGTCTTCTTAATATTCCTAAACTGATTGCTAAATGTAGTTAAGAAACTTTGCCCTGCAATTTTGCCATTAACAAATAAGCTAATATCCAAATCCAAAGAAGTTACACAACTTTGATGGTGAAACTTTTCTGACTTGGGCTTCTTGATATCCAGAGGAACAAAATGTCAAAACCCAATGATACACGCCAAAGAAATATGTAAAAAGTCATATTGGAATGATTACTATGCTGATAATAGCGTAACTTTTCCTGTATCTTGCATTTCAGGAAAATACAAGTGAAAACTCTCCACTTGATTGCAGTTACGGGTTTTGCTCAAAGTCAAAATGTTAAATGAAAACATTGTCATGTGATCAGGTACATCTCAGATAGCTGTAGTTCTTGGTTCTTGATAAGGAAGTGCCACTCTGTGGAAGTGAAGAGGGTCAGGTCTAACAGTAGAAGCTGGCACATTGTCAATCATTGGGTGCATCGTCATCAGTATACAGTTACTCCTCTACACTAAAGACCAACAAACTCCATGTGTATGACTAATAGCCTGGCAGTGTTAGTATCTGTCTTGCATGTTGTACTTGAAGCTGTTTTTTACACCATATTAGCTAGAGTATCCATGAAACAGCCAACAAGCATCTGGAACTGGTTCTGGGCTGTCTGACAGATACTAATTATCAATTGTGAAATCCCTGTATTAGCTTATTTTCCTCTTCAGCTGTATATAAGAGAAGTATTCATAACTACAGAGATTAAACCGGTCTCAAAATTTTCTCCTTGATTTTTCACTTTAGTTCTGTGTTTAGGTCAAAAAATAGAAAAAAGAGTGAATACTGATGAGGGAGCATTCTAAATAGCCTGTAAGAAAGTTAATTTAAACAAAACAGGGAATAAGGATTGTTCAGACTGTATGAGCTGAAACTCCTGCTGTAATGCAAGGATCCATCTATGCATAAGTGAAAATAATGTAGCAATTTATGTGATGCAAAAGCTATATGAGGAGCAGGGATTCTGAAATAATAATTGTGACTTAAATATGAATGTCTGAAGAGTATACACAATCTGGAAAAGGTGGAAGTAAAAACAAGTGATAAACAGCAGGATGAGTGATGGCTTTTTCTGAATAGAAATGCAGTTACTTTAAACTCTGTGCATGTATTTGTGGTGGAGATCTTTGACAGAGGATGGGTATTTCTGTTGTGGTAGAATTGATAGTGTTTTATCCCCAGCTATTTGGATATTTGCTGGAGGAAGAGAGACAGGAAAGGATGTGTTAGGAGGCTACTGGGTATTTTAGAAAGACTTAAGAGTTTCCAGTCTTTTTTCTTCGAAGTGATGAGCAAGAGGCAAAACCCATTACACTTTTTTAAAAATTCAAATTGCCAATTAAACAGCTGAAAATGTTTAGTTGATTTTATGTAGAGTTTATGCATTTTTAATAGAATTATCATTTGTCACTGTACTTTGAATAGAAAATATGTGAAATGCCCTGTAGCAGGTTCTGGATTCTAAAAAGGCAAATGCTAGCTAGTTTGCGAATGTTGTTAAAGTAGAAAACTAAGGAATTTAAACTCTAGAGCTTCTTTGAGCACAGGCCACAGAAAGAATAAGATGCCCATCAGTGGAAAAAGAGCTGCATCTTGGAATACGAACAGGCATGTATAAAGTGAGAATTGTTCGTGTCCAGCTGAGCTGGCATGGCTGGGAGGAAGCACACCTTGGGCGATGGTTAAGTAGCCTGGTCGTGAGAGTGAGTGAAGAACAGTTCCCCTCTAGTATCTGTGTCATATCAAGACTTAACTTTTAGGCTCACTGAAAACTGAGATGATGATGACATCTATGCGGATAAAAGCCAAACAGTTAGTAGACCTTAGGGTAATTGAACTTCATTTTGCAATGAATGAACTGGAAGTAGATTTGAGCTGAATGCCCAAGGGGTGAGGAGTGTGTAATAGGAGATGGGGATTAAGACGAGGTGATTTTCCACTGTGACTTGCAAAAGTGCTGGTATCGAGGTTTCAACTGGTATCATATGACTGAAAGAAAGAGATACTGTGGGGAGCATGGATTATTTATTAAGGTGTGACTTCAAAGTTACCTTTTTTAAAATAGAAAAATTCTTTGAAAGATATCAAATATTATATATATGGTGGGAAGCTGTATAGAATACAAAAGCTGTTGATTGATTATATTGGACTAGGTGAATGTTGAGAACCAATTTCTCTTGCAAAGAAAATGTATAGATATTCTCTCTTTATCTCATTGTCACTAGTAATTTCCCCAGTGCATGTAACATGATGCCTTTCATTATCCTTCCAGAGAAAACCAGATATGGTGGAAAGAGGTTTGGTTAAGAAGANTTTCCCAGAGGAAAAGAACAACTCACTTCGTCTCAGCCAATCCAACAGCTCTCTCTCTCTCTGCAGTCCTTGATTTAGTCCTCCCAGGATACAGAAAAACGGCCAAAATCGCTCAGCCTCAGCAACCAGCCGTCTCTCCGCTCCGAAAAAACCAGCCACCAAGGCACATCACTGCCTTCCCCCTTCCCAGCTATCAACCATCACTTTGGAAATGCTAATTCGTTTAGCCGTTTCTTTTGTGTAACTATAACTGCTTAAAACAAAACCAAATCGCCCATTCAACAGCACCCCCACCCACACATACACACCGTGAGGCAGGGAAAAAAGGGAAAAAGAAATTCTGCGTTTAGTTTTAGAACAAATAACTAACCCATGACAAATACAAAAGCTGTTGATTGATTGTATTGGACTAGGTGAATGTTGAGAACCAATTTCTCTTGCAAAGAAAATGTATAGATATTCTCTCTTTATCTCATTGTCACTAGTAATTTCCCCAGTGCATGTAACATGATGCCTTTCATTATCCTTCCAGAGAAAACCAGATATGGTGGAAAGAGGTTTGGTTAAGAAGAGTAGGTACTGTCAAAAGTGCAATTAGTATCACTCTGATCTGTAGTCAGTATAGTTGGATAAGTCCTAAGTCCTTGTTTTCTTTATTGAAGCCAAAACAAAAAAAGAGCTTTTGTATTAAATATGTTGATACTGAAAGCAGACTCCTCCCAAGGTGATTGGGATAAAATGGAGGAAGAACTGTGTGTCTTTAAAAGACTGGGTGATACAGGGCTGAAATTGAGAGTTTCTACTGGAGATGCACAGTTTGTCTGTGCAGGATGTAGCAGGAATCTGTAGATAAGAATGACAGAGGAGAAGGGAGATTTGAATGTGCTGCTTAACTGCATGACTGAGACAGCAGGGAAGCGTGACCTTAAAGTGAACTATGTCATAGTTCAGATGGGGTGAGGTTTTTGTAGTAGATAATAAATGAGAGCTAATGCAATTGTATGTGGTACTTCAGTAAAATTTCTATATTCTTCAGTAAAATTTCCATATTCTTGCTACCTGTATTCCAAAACTGTCATTTGAAACTAATGGAGATTGCTGGTCTCTTTTTCCCAAAACTGTTTCTGCAACAGTCTTAAGAATAGAAAATCTGGCTCTGCAAAATAAAAACAAAGGAACAGTTATGGCCCTATGCAAAATACATCAGTAAAACATGCCGATGTGGGCAGAGGACCACGGAAAAGAAAAGGCAATCTCAGTAAAAATAAAGAAACAAAAAAATGATGTGAACATTTGTCAGTGGGCCTTCTGGTAATTTAAAACCTTATATTCTGAAACAGGTTCCAGAAAAAAATTAGCAATTATTTGCTTTGCTTCCACTGCATAAATTGTCTGTACAGAATTTAGACTTTACTGGTTTTGTATGGTTAGCCAAGAAGATAGTGGCACTCCGCTGAAGAAATAGCTAGTGTGAATATTTAACCATAACAAATGTTTGACGTATCACTGGCTGTGCTCTCTGGTTTAAGGTTACTAAACAGGCCTTTCACACTGTCCCCTTAGGTTCCTGATGTCATCAGCAGCATAAGACAAGTCTCCAAAGCAGCACTGAAAGAAGATGCCAAACCAAGTAAGGATAGTGAGGATGCCTTCTATGACTCTCAAAAATTTGAGGTCCTGTACTGTGGAAAGGTGACAGTGGCTCACAAGAAAGCTCCCTCTACGCTAATTGATGACTGCATAGAGAAATTCAGCCTTCATGAGCGCCAGCGCCTGAAACTACTAAACGAGCAGCGCAATAATGAGTCAAATTTGGACTTGCCTCTGTGTGAAGAAAACGTGCCAGCTTCTCCATTGGATAGCCCATTTGAGGAGCTGGACAGCCCAAATAACACTTCAGGACACGCTGCAATGTTTACAGTCGGCAGCCAGACCAACTTGACCAACCTGGCCAGCACTCGTGGCTTCTTTCCAGAGAGGATTTTAGAGGACTCCGGCTTTGATGAGCAGCAGGAGTTTCGCTCCCGGTGCAGCAGCGTCACTGCAGTTACGCAGAGGAGGGTTCATGACACAAGCCTGAAAATACAGTCGCGCAGAAGACACGCCAGTGCACCCAGTCATGTTCAGCCCTCTGATTCTGAGAAGAACAGGACAATGTTGTTCCAGGTGTGTACTAGGACAAGCAATTTCTTGTTGGTTTTGTACCATATCTTTTTCCCCTGTGCAGTTCGAAGCTGAGACAAGTTTTGCCACATAAGTAATGTAGATCCAGTATGGTTTCTTGATTTCTCGTAAATATTTATGTATCTGTTCATACATGATTGGAACACAAGAGGCTGAACTTTCTTACGGAAGTCACCTCAAGTCATGAGCTTGGGTAAATTTTAAGAAAAAGTAATTATTTAGAGAGTAATCACGTAAAGGAGCAGCGTTTTTAGAGAAATAATTAGTTGATATGCAGTTCTGGATTACCTGTATTGGTGAGATCTAGAACCTGGCTGGAGAAAAGGGAGTATTCTTTTGAAAAGAGAGTCGATGAAGACTTCCATGCAAACAAAATCTCTTTTTTTATGTACTTAAAAAGAAACTCACAGCTTCACGTAAGACTTTCACAGCCTTACGTTTGACCCAGCCCCTTTGTAATAATTTGTCTTCTCTTTCCCAGATGAGTACTCAAACATCTCTGCACTGAAGGCTTCTTCCTTCAGACCTCAATGGTTATTTCTTCTCTTGTCTGAAGTGTATTTCACATCTTTTGAGCTTGTTTTGAGAAAACAAAAGGACACGTAAAGGAGGTGACCCATAAAAGGAAAAGTCTTTGGACCTTAAAGTAACAGGGGACTAAATGCCTGGATTTTGTCTTTCCATTTGTTTTAAAGATCATTTTTGTCTTTTACTCTCTTGGGGGAATGATAACTGAAGTGAGAATAGCCCTTCAAAAAGCCACAGCTATCCCTCCTAATGGATTTAGCTGAAAAATTCTCTGAGGTCTGTGGAATAAGTTCCATAGGCTTGAGAAGCAGTTTGGGAAAACTGAAAGAGTTTGCTGCAGAACCTACTTTTACTCATCTGGAATTGGTACAAACCAAGAAGTATCACCTTAGTTTCTCAGCTAACCTATGGTATAATTTAAAAAAAAAAATTGTACCTTCTGATTTAGCCACATTGTTTGCTAAAGGTTTTAGTATTGTCTGTCAAATGTGATCTTTGGACCAAAATAACTTGAAGGGAAAAGGGGTGGCAGGGAGAGAAGAAAAACTGTTTTCTTTCAAATTCAACTTTTTCTTTCCAATTCTTTCCTGTTCAACTGAGTGTATTGTTCTTGCTGAAATATTCTTACTCAATACAGGCAGAATTATGGCACCCTTATTCCTGCTGAGTAAGCTGATGTGCCAAAGGTACTCTGTGTGAAAAGAAAGGGCTAGATTCTGACAGGTTTGTTGCTGTCAATGCTGTGCCTCCAAGACAGTCATAAACCAGACTTATTCTTCTCCCCCTCAGGTTGGAAGGTTTGAAGTTAACCTCATTAGTCCAGACACCAAATCTGTTGTGTTTGAAAAGAATTTCAAAGATATCTCCTCATGCTCTCAGGTAAGCATTATTAAGAAGTGACATGTAGATCAGCAGAAGAAAAAGACTTTATTTGTTCTTCAGTTGGCTTGCCTTCCTGGTCTATACACAGGAGAAAAAAAGAAATGTAGAATTCTTTGTCAGTGTTCTGTGCTGTTTTCCCTTGTTGAGTCTCAAAGGCCATTAAAAAACTGTTTATCATATGTAACTTACCCTTAATAAGAGTAAATTGTTGTTTTATACCATTGGGTCCTTAATTTAAAAAAAAAGGAATGGGTGATTGTGACTAATGTATACCCAAATTCTGCATGTAGTTTGATGCATCAGTTTATTTGGGGAGTATGACTGAAAAAAATTAAACCGCCATTGCCTCACAAACAGTTGCAGCAGACTGGAATTACTGATTTGCCTTTACAAGAGTGAGAGCTGTTATTCAAATTGTGGCTTTCACTCATCTGGTAGGAGTTTCAAATAGATACTGCAAAAAAAAAGAATGTAATGTCATTTCCAAAGAGCTTAAGTGCAGAAAAGATGAGTACAAATTAGCAGTAGTGGCAACTTTGATTGTTGGTCAGCAAACAAAGTATAAAGTGTTCTGCTTTGGGAAAGCATTGGATATGTTTTTGGAAGTAGCTTAATCTCCATTTAGGATGCTCTGAGTGTGCTGTTTCTGAGCAGGTAAGTTCCTGAAAGCCTTCAGAATGAAAGGAAGAGACCATCAGATCAGCCCTCCAGAAAAACAGCAGTTTACCTGCGTCATTGCTACTGGAGAATATGGCAATAGGTGTACCTAGCTACATCCAGTAATAAAGAAACATTTCTTATAAAGCTAAATGCCAGGGCTGAGGGATTCACGTTTCCATTTTGCTGTTGTTCAGCACCTGTTACTTCAGACACTTTCTGTTTTGATGTCTTTCTTCATTACTTCCTTTCATTTGCCATGCCATATGCATCATTTCAGACCTCCTTAGACATTATTATTCTAGCTTAAAGTACACTTCTGACTTTCTCTAAACCTGTATTTCGCCCCCCAGTGCTTTCATTTTAATGCAATTAACAAATCTGCTCTTGCATGACTGGACTACTAATACTAATAAAAATTAAGAATTGGCCAACACTTGTAAGTCAAGTGGAGTCTTGAGCTACTAACTAAAGGTCCGGATCCTTAAGCTGACTCTGCTGTTTGTATAGCTTTTCGCAGAGAAAAAAGGCCAGTGCAAATACAAAATGGGACAGTATAATCAAACAGTGATGTAGTAATACCTTTGTAATAAATACAGATCAAAGAGATTCTTATAGGAGGGGTATGGAAAGCAGAATTTGCAGACAGCTTTGGTCTTCTCCTGTTTTTTGGGTGTACTGAACTGAGTAAAAGGGACACTTCAGCTTTAGGTACTGGGTTTCCAGGTTGTATATACATACTGATAATAGTCAAACAAAACAGTCCTAAGCAGGAACAATCTTTGTTCTGCTGATTTTAAAGCGTGGTGACCAGCAAGACCATGGCAGACTTTCAAAGCCCAGCTTTCCTTAAGGAAAATAGCTGTGTACAGTAAATAGTCTCAAGTAATGCTGTGTGTTGGACTTGGGAGGTGGAGTTTTTCACACCACCTCTTCACTTTCATTTGGAACAAAGCTTCTTTATTTTGCATTCTTGAATATCTCAGAAACACTAACAATACTCTAGGGGGATTTGTTTGATTTATTTTATTTTTTTTTTAATGCAAAACAGCTACTTTAAAGAAGTTGACGGGGTTCTGTGTTCAATAGAAATGAAACATTAATTTGTTCAAGACTAAGTATTGGTTGCATAAACGTCTTCTTTTAAGAACTGGATGCTAGCCACAGGGCTTCTCTGTTATGAATTTACAGGGCAGTGATTTACTGTGTATTGTGGGACTGAAGCTTAGGCATATTTGTTCTTTAAAGCTTTACAAACAATGAAAAGGAGATGTTCTGGTCAGTTTACACTCTGGATTCTCTTAGTCTGGTCTAATAAAGGTATTTTTTATTAGATTAAGTGTGGTTGATCTGCTGCATTCAGTTAATTATCCACACTCCATATAATTGTCGAAGCGGCAAGTATAATTGAGGATAAACCTCTCTGTGTGTGCTGTCTAAACTCAGGTATCAGACAGCTGTAGAAGTTTTCTTGTTGCAGCCTTTCTGACCTTGAGGGAACCCAGAACAACAACAAACTTGGTTCTTTTGTCATGACAAGTCCAGCCACACTCTTTGAGAAATGTGATGGGAGTACTGTTGATTGAGGAACATACTGTGCTGTTTATGCTTCTGTAGTGCAAGTGTCACGTCTGTCTCCCCCCTCAAATGTTCTCCTGTTCAGACTGAGAAGTCAGAGAGCAGTAGGCCTGTTCAGGAACTGTCAGCAGTGAGGGAATTGGAATCTCCCCAGACCACCTTTAGTAAACATGTTTTCCTCACAAAACAGATGGCAGCCCTTCACTGATCTGTAGATCAACATGTGTATACAGCTGACCTTTTTTATTTTATGCTTTGGAAGACTTCATGTGTCTCGAGAAAATGAGTCTAGTTAAGTCAAGATTACTGTGGACCATTGTTAAACTAATGTCATTTAGTTTCAGACACCCTCTGCATCTCTGCTAAGTTTTAAGTGGCACAAATGTAATTTTTGGAACTTTTATTTTAAAAACGACAGCATGTGGTAACGATATGTTCAGTCTGTCATGTATTTCATTTCCAATTTTGTCAAGAGTGTTTTCTGTAGTGACTGGCAGGTTGCTTTGCCTCGTCCTCTCTTTTATGATATAGGTGTTTTCTTTGGAGATGGATCCAAGCAAACAAGTTCTGCTTTCTGATGTATTTGAACTTGAGAGATTAGGCTTTCATTTGGAGAAAATCTACTGTTACTATACTGAGATGATAAAAACATTGGCAAAAGCTTTAACAATACTGAGTCGTGTTCCATGAATTGAGACTGGAAATATAGTGTTTCTTAGGAAGCTGCTCTCTTTGATCTTCTCAGTTCTGTTTTTAGCAAGGCAATGTTCCCTGTCAAGCCGTTAGACTAAGATCTTAAAAGAAAACATCAGTAGTAATATGTAGTAAGCCTTGAAACTTCTGGTATGTAAGTCAGTCTCAAAGAATTTATTTCAGAATTTAGTTGGAATTCTGTATGTCACCACTCATTCGCTACTTTTTTTTTTCTGATGTAATCGTAACATGTATTACAGAAAAGCAAGGGTCTGTTGCTACTCTGTTACTTCTCCAATCCTGTGTTTTAGCATGGCCTTACTGCATCAAGTTTTCACCGTGGAGGCAGTCCCAAATACAACCTAGAAATCTAGTTCACTTCCCTGAGAATCCAGTTTTTCTAATGGAAGAAATTCAGGTCAAGGTCTATTGCTGTATAAGTTCTGTTTTGATTGTGTGAAGATCTTTGTGTAACTTTTAAACACAAAAAGCAATTTATAAGGTAACGATAGTTTTAAAATAGATCATTAGGAGGATGCATTTATAGTTTCTCAAATTTTTGCATTGGCAGGAAAGTGTTGGAGTCTGGCAACTATTTTTAGGATCACTTCGGAAACTAAACCTCTTTATAAAAGAGTCCACTAATGCTGTTTTTGAACTCTTTTAGGGTATAAAACACGTTGATCACTTTGGTTTCATTTGCCGGGAATCTGTGGAACCTGGGTTAAGCCAGTATGTTTGCTATGTGTTCCAGTGTGCAACTGAGTCTCTGGTGAGTATTTATTAATGATCCTGACCTTTTCATCAGAGGATTTCTAAGGTATTTCCTAAACAATGTGAGTCTCTGTTATTGTGCTGTGTCAGTTGAGCCTCAGTGGTCACATCTTCCTGGGTACAAGACATCAGCTGTGCATATGCAAATACGTAGTAGGAAGTGCTACATTCCGTTCCTGCATAGCCATATCCTGCTACTTGGCTGATGGATATATCAGTAACAAATAGAAAAAAATCCATATGGGCGTGTTCATGCATGCAGACTGTGAGCATATTTGGGCTCTGTATTTGATTGTAACTCTTCAGTTTCTAAGTGTTGAGAGATGTGGTTCCCCATTAAACACGTAGAAACATATATTGAATTAGTAACAAAGCTGATGATAAAACCCAAACATACACTCCAGGGTAGGGTTTAAACTACTGGCTGATCCTGCATGCGTCTTCACCATGCATGTGGCTTTAGGATTTTTCCTTTGGTCTGTTTTGTTCCTCAGTAGAAGAAAATAGCAGTATCTGATCACAAAAGAAGAAAACCATAGTATATGTGGATGTATGTAATTATAAAAAAGTCCATTTGACATTTGATAAAGTGTGTATCAATTAACTGAAGTTCCAGGGGCCACTGATTTAACTGATAACAGGTGGCTTAATAGTGTGAGAGCATACAAGAAATAATTTTGACTACTCCTTTTTTATTTTAGAGCTCTGACACTTTTAAAGAATTTCTTTTCAGTTCTGAACTGTATTTGTCCCTGATGGCTGTGGTAACAGCTGCTAACTCTTTTTCAGCTAAACTTAAAAATCTCTTTTCTAGTTGGCTGAAAATGTAATTTGTTAATCCATTGACCAGCTTGAGAGTGAATAGATTTGCATCAATGAAACTTCAAACAGCTAACAGCCCTAGATGTACAATGGCAGCTGAGGCTGCACTTTTATCAAAATGGGAGCTTATTGTGGAATCAGCTCTATCATTGTACTAACAGAAAATGTTACATCTGACCTACTGATAAATCTGACCATGCATAATTCAAAGGCTTAAGTGGTGTATAAAACCCCCATATATTTATGAACCTCTTTACATATTCTGGTACTGATAGATGTGGGTATGCCCACATTGCAATATGAAATGAACATTCCTGAGCTACTTTCAGATGGAATTGCTTGGACCCCAGTGGCAGTTTGACTATGGCAGGGCAAAGCTTTCCAGATTCTCCACTACCAGGCAGGCTGTGTTGGTAGCTTGTGTAATTGCTCTAAATCTAGTTTATGCTACAATTCTCATGGCTTTAGTGTAGTCATAATCTTTATGCTTAGCACTGTTCTCTGGATCTTCCACTGGAGGGGGATTGTAGCCTGCTTTAAAAACTTAACAGTCCATGTTGCAAGATGGATATTCACTGTTCAATGTCCTGCTTTATTGCTAAGAAGAGAAAGCACCCAGAAATTGCTGGTAATGCTTAAAACTGTGGGTTTTAAAACAAACAGAAAAAATCTGGACATACTGGGGCACAAACTAGTTCAGACTACATTCAGGTTCCCTTTTTTTTCCCAAGTGACAGACCCTCAAAAAGTTTTTATGTTCTCAATGTTAAACTGCATGATTTTGGTCTGAAATATTTCAGCTTTCCTCTTCCTACTTAGAAAAAAAATAACAAGTAGAGTGAGGACCTGATTCTGAAGTAGAATACTGATTTCTTTCCTAAAGTGGTCCTCAAGCAGTTGTCTCCTTCTTTCCATGCTTGTGCAAAGACTCAGGAAACAGCTTTTAATACGCATTGTATGCCCTGAAATACAGACAGGGGACCTCCAAGTGCTTTGTACACAGCGTCTAGTAGCATATTTGAACCAATATGGAGAAGTGCTTTCTTAAATAAAAGTTTGAGCTTTTCCAGTGCTGTATTTGTGGTAGCAGCAGAGGAAATATTGGGGCAGACTGCAAGGCAGGCCAGAAGTACTTAAAGATAAATTGTGATTATAATGAAGCTGGTAGCTAGTCTAGTAGCCTAGAGAAAAGTGAACTGCTGTGGGAAGCTCCTGTCTGGCAGCAGGGATGAGTCTGGGGGGGTTTGTGCTAAAGTGGTATAGTGGTGGGAGGAAAGTTGTTGGATGGGAACACATGCAGTTTACAGGAAAAACTTGAAGCTAAAGAGCTTAATGCTTTTTATTTAGCCAGCATATATTCAAGCCAAAAATTACCACTTGCAGCTTCTTAAAACAGTGGCTGCCTTCCCAGTAAGCTTGAGTAGCTGCAGTCAGATACTCAAAATTACACTGTCTGGCTGAACTTAAAGATGGTAAGTATCTATAAAAAAGGTAGAAAGCTGGGAACACAACCTTGATCTCTGTAGAAGACAGTAAAAGGGTTTTGTCTGGTTTTGTTTGGTTGGGTTTTTTTTAAATTCTGAAGTACCTGTCTATGACGTGATTTATAAATCTAATTTCATTTATATGGCATGCATTTTTGTTGAAATACTCTTTTCTCTCCCTCCCATGTAGGTTGATGAGGTAATGCTGACCCTAAAACAAGCCTTTAGCACTGCTGCTGCACTGCAAAATGCCAAGACGCAGATTAAACTGTGCGAGGCTTGCCCTATGCATTCATTGCACAAACTTTGTGAAAGAATTGAAGGTAGAAGCTGAATTTATTTTCTAATTGTGTTCTGATGATTATTGTAGAAGAATAACTTAATGTAAGAACAGAGGGAAAAATATCGCAATAAGCAATTCTTACCATCACTTTGCACTCTGTATTTAGGTGAAGGTGTTAGCAGTAATGATACTGCAACCGAATATAGTATATCTTCTGTTATAAATGCATACCCTTTCAGTATTGTACCTTTCTTGAACATTAAGCAGAGCAGCAAAACCCACCAGTTCACCTTCCATTTGTTTGGGTTTTTGTCTCAAGTTGCATACTTTCAAAATGAGTCATAAAAAGACAGTTGTGATCTAAAAGGATCTTGCTTTTCTTTGTGTTCCGTCTTTCCTGTGTGGGGTTATTTTTTCCATCTTTGGGTTTATTCTCTCACACACTTCAAAACCTAGTTATATTATGGGGAAATAAATGATTAAGTTAGGAGACTACAAAGAATCACAGAATATGCTGAATTGGAAGAGACCCACAAGGATCATCGAGTCCAACCCTTAGCCCTGCACAGGACCTTTCCCAAGAGTCACACCGTGTGCCTGAGAGGATCATCCAAATGCTTTTTGAACTATGTCAGGCTTGGTGCTGTGACCACTTCTCTGGGAGTCTGTTCCACCACCATCTGAGTGAGGAACTTTTTTCTAATATCCAACCTAAATCTGCCCTAACACAACTTAAGGCCATATCTAATAAATAAAGTTAAGGCAACTACCTGACTTCAGATATGAATAGACAAATCTTTGTAGTTTCTCTGAAAGTGAAGTATGCCAGAACACATGCAAAAACTCTTCTTACAAGATAGAATTTAACACGAAAAAAGTTAAGATCCTATTTTTATGGTCACTCTGCTGTGTGTCTTTGCAAACTATTGTATGCGAGAAAAAAAGCAAATGTGTTACAAAAAGCAAATAGTTTTGTATCTTCTGGTCTAGTGAGGATGGTGCTCGGTATTGCCAGTTCTCCCATTCATTGAAGGTCACTGTTGCTACTTGCTTCCCTCTGGTGGATGAAAAGCAAAGTATAAAATCCTAGTGGAGTGAAATTTTGTTAGGTTGTGACTGGTATTTTCCAGGTTTAACAACACATATTTGTAAGTGATAAAGCTTAACTGGGAAAGCCTTCTGTAAATGATAGACTATAGAGGCTGCTGTATAAGGCAGTGTAAGTATATTGAACACAGGTAGTTGCAGAATAAGTATCCAGTATTAAAATAAAATCTCTCCTAGGACAACAACTAGAGTACTGCAATAGTAGTTTCATAAACTTTGTACTTACTGACTGAAAGACTTTAGTGTCCCTTTGTTTTTATCCATCTGCTTTGTTTTGAGTCTAGAAGTTTGTCAAAATCAAACCTAAAGCTTCATGACTTTGGGAAAGTCTTTTATCTGTTCTGATTGCAATTTTCTCTGAACAATATCTACCTTGGATGGAAAAAACGTATCTTCATCTGGGATTTGTTTTCACCCACATTTTTTGTAGCTTCCTAGAATGATCTCTGTGAGAAAATTTGCACTATAATGAATATCAGAAATTCTTCCCTTTATTCTACAGCTTTTATGCAGTTCTTGCTTTTTGAAGTGTCTTCAGTTCTCTGGTATGACCTCTGCCCTATAATTTTCTTGTGCAGAAATGCATCTAAATTTTTCAATTAAAAGCATCTGAAAACTTCCAAGTATCCTGTGCACTGATTATCTCTCAGTTATAACCCTGATCTGTTCCTCTCTTCCTTCTCTCCCATAGAGTTGTCAGGTTTCCAGCTCTCAGGGGTCTCTTGGTACTAGCCATCAGTGGGGTAGGGAGCACAACTTTTTACATAGGAACCAGCCACTAAGCTGCTGCTACTTGTATTTTTACTGCTAAAGAAAGAAGACAAAACCATGTGGTTAGCAAAATCTGAATTATTTTTTATCATGTATACTGTGGATATACAACTGTCATACATTAAACTTGTATGAACTCAAATGCAGGCTTATATTTTCTGCTGTAATTTTTCTCAAAAGTTTTTTGAGAGATCGTTTGAGAATGTAAAAGCTTTAATGGTCCTTTCTTTTCCCAGGACTCTATCCACCGAGAGCCAAACTTGTAATTCAGAGACATCTGTCATCACTAACTGATAATGAGCAAGCGGACATTTTTGAACGTGTTCAGGTAATACCTTAGAAGCTTGTTATTCCAAATTTGAAAAAGACCATGATAAAATGAACTAGTTTTTTTTGCTTTTGATTACATTTAGTTTGTTATGTAGTTGATTTTGAATTTACTGCTTTTCCACAAAACATCATACTGTTTGCCGAGATGCTCCGTGTTCTTACCCGGAGTGTTTTTTTGTTGTTTTTTTCCCTGAGCTTAGTTTTTCATCTGTAAACACATTTTCCCACCTGAAAGTGATGTGGGAGTGAGTTGAGAGCAGGTGAGGCATGCAGGTATCAGGAACATGTCTGGCATTTTCAGATTTTGTCTTTTATGATTTATTTTGACACAACATTCTTGTGTAAGCAGATGTACTTAAGTGGATGAAGTATACAATGATTTAGGCTTCCAAAGGCTGTGGTCCTCTCTAGTTGTCTGAAAAATAGAATGACTGGTTTTCCTGGGTTCCTTATGCCCCTTACAAGGCTATACACTGGCAAACAACCTTAGAAAACAAAACGTATGGGACGTAAGGCTCCCTTTTCTCTACAGCCTGTAAGGCGTTTCCATTTTAGTTCTATTTTGCTCAGGAGTATGAAAGCATGCAGACCCTATTGCAATTTGACATAATAATAGTGCACTCTGGGATTATATTAATTTCAAAGAATATGTATGTATGGAAGAAAAAATAATCAAACCATGACTTGAAAGACAATTTTTCTTTTCTTTGCTGCTACTGACAGAAAATGAAGCCTGACAGTGACCAGGAAGAAAATGAACTTGTGATCTTGCATCTCCGTCAGCTCTGTGAAACTAAGCAGAAAACGCACATTCACATTGGTGAAGCACCATCGGTAAAGCTTGTTTTTGTATTATCCCTCTCCCTCTTCCCACCCTATTAAAATACAGTATTAATTACTAGCAGGACCACTACTGTACTTCGTCAGGAGTAATTGAAGCTGGATATTGCAATTAAGAGAGGACTGTGAAAGAAAAAATTTGATTTAATTTATAGTGGCATGTTTGGGTTTTATAAGTTGAGGGGGGGAAAAAGGAAGGGGAGAAAGATAACCAGTTACTTTTAGATCTGTATTTCCTTAGAGTGTGAGTATACCTCTTCTTTTTCTTCCTTGATCCCCCCCCCCCAAGCAGTTACACTCAGGGAAAATAGGAATGAAGAGGGCATTGGTTTAATTTTAAACTATGAACTTGTCTTGTAAAGGAAATGTGTAACAGTAGTGTTAAATTGATATACTTTTATAAAATAGTGTTTAGGGATAGAATGTGCATTTAACTGTGAATTTGGGTTTTTGGGAGTGTGTTTTGGCTTTTTGTTTGGGCTTGGTTTTTTGGAGGGGAGTGGTGGGTTTGTGGTGTTCTTTTAATAAGGGCCAATGGTATGTTCTTTATTATGTAACTTGGTTTCAGCTCTAGTCGTTGGAAGTAGTCTTTGCAATTAAAAAAACAATTGCCAAGGCTGAGTTGTGTCCTTGCTCCTTTCAACAGGTCATTTCTAACAGTTCGATTCCAGAAAGCACCACCAGTGGTGGCAGGTTTAAACTTGACATTCTGAAAAACAAGGCCAAGAAATCCTTGACTAGCTCTCTGGAAAATATCTTCTCGAGGGTAAGATTAACAACTCATTGTCATCAGCTCTCCCAGATATCCTTGACAGTAAAGACCTATCAGATTGTTTTTTGTTGTTTTGGCCTTAGTCTGATAAATGCTTAATGAAGCAATATCCCTATTGTGAAATCTGAGAGTTACAGCTGGGTTGATTGTGACTTAACTGCACTAAAAAGTTTACAGTAAGGCCACACATACAGGGTGGAAAAAAGACAAATTTCTGAGTGATGAACATTCTAGGTAGCGAGTTAGTTGCGCATTATCGGATGTGTTGCTTCAGAATAAAATTTAATTTTATCTCTTATGATCCCATAAAGAGACATGTTAAAATTTTTTGAAAGTATGAATAAGTGTGCCTGCATATACTTGAAATCTTTCTTTTCTGAGAAGTAATGCCTTATGTCTCATAGCTAAAAGTGCTCATACTAGGCACCAAGAATCTTCAGAAAGTAGTTACAAAGTTCCTTTTTTCAGGAAATAAATAAGCAATAGTTTTAAAAAGTGAGTTGTTCTTCATTTTAATGTTCTTAGCCAGATACGATGTGAAATTGCAGATAATTACTGAAACTCTCTTATATCAAATAGCCTTTTAATAACAAAGTCTGAATTGCAAATTTTGCTTAGTGTCCCCTCTTCAGTAGGTTGAGTCAGAGGAGAGGCATATAGAGGAGTAACTGAAGAAGGCTGAGTGCCTGGAATCCAGGGTGTCATTAACAGAGAAAGCCTAATGAGCTATGAGTACTGGATGGTGAGGTCTAAATATGATTTGGAGTAGTGAAATTAAGTTCCTTCTGCTAGTAATTTTAAAAGTACCGTGCTAAATCAAGCACTAAGTTGGACTTGTCCTGCAGCTTACATAGGCATGTGATAAAGTAGCTTACAAACGTAGGATGCCACAGATGTTCCCTATAAAGGAAGCAAAATAGTGTTTGCCAGAGTGAATCCTTAGAACTTACAGTTAGGTGTCAATTTGGTCTTCTACTGAAGCTAGCATTAATACTCTCCTGGTCAAATATGACCTCTGTTGTGTAGCAGGTTTAACAAGCTAGGAACTTGATCTGAATATGGAGACAGAGAAAGAGCGGGATAGAGCATGCACAAAAGAGAGTGATGACAGTCAGAAGATCTGAATAATTCTGGCAGTTTGGAATATCATCAAATATCATCAGCTACAGTTGGGCCTTTGCTGAGTCTGATTTCCACATCTAAAGGACATGTGACTGGAAAGTAATCTAGCTCTGATTGTTGGTCACTAACACCACAGTGGTTATGGAACAAGCGTACATCACTGAACTAACTCAGTAAAGCATATACACATATACTGGCACTCCAGTCATGTCAAGGAAAAATCATTTGGATGAAGTACACTGCTTAAATTGAAAAGTCTCTAAAGGGAAATTTCTTAAAAATAATTGTGGAGGGTTTTTTATGTAGTATCTTTCTTCTCACCAGGGCCACTGTGACATGCTGCATATTATAATGTAAGGATGTACCTAGTCCAGGATTGAGTTCAAGAGATAGGGACACCTGAATCTGGATTTTGGCAATTTCAAGTTTGCTATTTATGAAGTGGATTTGCTGTTGTGAGGAATGTTGTTTCATCTTTAACTTCACAGTGCAATAGATGAGAAACAGCAGTATGTTGCAGGGAATCATGATACATATAGGGATTCATCCTTGCTGATCCACTTAAAGGCTATACAATGCAAGACCAAGAAAAATTATTTGCAGTGCAGCTTAACCACTAATTATTTGGTTAAAGCAAGTATATACAAGTATCTCTCTGCATTGGGTACTGTGTTATGTGCATACATGTGATACACAATAACTGTTTCAATAGTTCATATATAATAGTTTAACAGTTCTTTATCAGGCTATTACAACAAGCCTAATAGACAATGGTTAATTCCTAAAGGTATTTAAGCACTAAATACCTATCGGTTTGGTGGGTTTTTCTCTCCTTAAGCCAGGTGCAAATGGTATTGATGCTGTAATGGATGCTAATTATGCATAAATTACCATCTTTATATAAAAGTACATTTAGGAATGAAGAAACCAAGAAAGAACTTATGTTGGTTTTGGGGCAGTTTTTTGTTCGTGGTTTTTTGGTTTTTTTTTAGTTGGCATGCAGCATCTTTTTGTAGATAAAAAGGCTTAAATAAAAAGTAAAAGTCAGTGTATGTTAGGGAGAGACTTAGGCAGCCTCAATCTTAACAAGGTTAGAAAGAGGTATGTAGTAACCAGATATCTAGGAACACTTTAGCTGGGTGGCTTCTTAACTAGGTAAATAGCATCAAATGACATTTTAAGCTACTTGAGGGAGTGGCTGCTCACTACTCACCATAGGGAAACATGCTGGTTTCTGTGCTCTGGCTTCACTTAGTCCCAGAGGAATGTCACTTTTTCACTTCTTTGTTTTGCTGGACTGATCTTATTTTTGTGAGGTTTGAACCAAAAACAGGCTGTGGCTTCCTAATGAGGTACCTCAGGAAAACAAATAAAACCTCTCTTTGACCTCGTGAACAGATTTCTTCCAGCCCATGCTGCACTAGTTGTTGTTCTTTCTTAACCAAAAAGCCCTTATTACAATGCCAAAAGTGTGTGTTTTCAAAGGTAGTCAGTTATCCTTCCCTCTTGTTTTATAGTGAGGGTCAGTGAAGAGATGCTTCAGGCAGAGTATTTATCGGTAATGCGCTTAAATGGAATAAGGTACTTAAAGGGCTCTCTAAATCTAGAAAATAACCCTTACTAGGGAAAAGTAGGGTAAATAAATACTGCTGATGTTAATGAAACTTCCCCTGGAGTTGCAAGCATACCAAGAGGAGCTCTGTCTACAGTTTTCCTAAACCCTAGGCTATTTTTCTCCTGTTAAAGTACTGAAAGCTACTTACCTCAGCAGTTAGAAATGTCCAACAGCATACATCACCAGGGAGTTAAAGTTAGGAGTGAAGGTATTCAAAAGTATTGCTGATCTATCACCTCTTCTTGAGAAACCAAAGGACTATTAAAAGTTCAGCAAAGGTCCTCTAACATTCATTTCTAGCAAATTCATGTCAGGTTTATCTGAACTATAAATGAAAAGTCTTGTTTGTGTCTTGTGCTGTTTGGCTGGATTGGTAGCCGAAGAGCATTCTTTCCCAGTTTTAGTACTTTCACTACTTTTACGCAGGTGGACTGAATTTGTCTAAAATGTCTAGATATGGAGCAAATTTTGTTGATATTATAGTGTGTCAGGTGCATCCATTAGCAGCAGTGCATGCACAGTACTGAAGTCTGGAGTTCTTTGAACTCAGCTTTTTAAGCCAACACAGCTATTTTGCCTCAAATGTGTCAGGAAATACTCAGTTGATTCAGACAATAGAGCTGCTGGTTTAAAACTCCTGGTAGTACATGCGAGAAGGTACAGTTTGACCAGTTAAAGATATCACTGCTTGTAAAATCCCGTGCTTGCCCCATCAGCTGTGGTCTTATGTCAAAACGTGTCTTGTGCCTGAACAGTCCTATGTTCATCTGCACAGGTGTTGCCATCTTTGCTTAACCTTCAGAAAAAGAGGAAAAAGACCAGGTTACTTGCCCTTTTTTTTGCAGGGAGCCAACAGAATGCGAGGCCGCCTGGGAAGTGTGGACAGCTTTGAGCGCTGCAACAGCCTTGCTTCTGACAAAGTACGTAAGGAGCTTAGTTTAAATTGCCACGTTTTCATGTACGGGTGTTTAATGAAGCGTAAATATGGCACTCTGGAAGGAAGTAGCACAAAGCACACCAGTTTACAAAGCTCAAAGAAGAATTTCCACTGGGAGGCAGAGGGTGTAAGAAAGTTGGGGTTTATGTTGACTTGAAACTTCAGCTTTAATCTGGTTGTCAATCCTTTTTTTCTACATTTCTCTTGCTTTTACAAAAACCAAGGAGTTTCGGTTAAGTTTCTGCCTTGTTTTACTGAAGTAATTTGAAAAGGTCATGTCTTGACAGAAGGAATTGCTCTGAAGGTGAAGAATCCCTTCTTTAGTAATAGTTGATTTAGGGAAGTAAGAATTTTTGACCTAAATCCAGCTGTTGGGCATGCTGTATGGTAGCAAGAGGGCGGAACTCTGTTCACTTTCTTTTTATTTCCTGTTTTTAATGTTTTACCTCATATGAGGGTTGATTGCTGATTTTCCTGGGAGTGAAGATTCTGTTATGGTTTTCCTGCTACAGTTATTCATAAACTGGCTGTGTAATAACACTCTCTCTTCCAGGATGTTGCTGTGACGGTACAGGAAGTATGCTCGCGATATGTCGAGGAAATTAGCTAAAAACAGTTTCCCTAGTCTTTTCCATTCCTGTGTTTTCCCGAAAGAGACAGAAGTCTGGTAACTGGAATGCCAGTCCCTGTGAGAGGATGCCGGGTGTAATTAGCACATTGTTTGCCTTACATATACGTTTTTATTCCTCCATCTGCTTTCTCTTTTTTTT
>VXAY01004930.1:294533-306195 GCA_013399855.1 Oxyruncus cristatus | reverse complement strand
TTTTTTTTTTTTTTGAGAAGTATAGTGCTGGTTTGGAGTGAATTATCAAAGGATGTCTGGTTTGGGTGATAATTAGCATACAATAGGCCATGACCCAGAAGGGGGAGAGGCTTTGGTGCCCCGATGCTGCGGCGCATGGCCCGTGGGTTAGATGAGAGCTCTCGTAGGGCACAGAGCGTCAGGCCTTACTCCGCCAGCACTTCCTTTCAGGACACTTCGCCGGGCGATTCCCCGCCAGCTACTCCTCCGGCGTCCCCCGTGTCCTCGGCCTGGCAGACATTTCCCGAGGAAGACTCGGAATCCCCCCAGTTCAGGAGGCGTGCACACACCTTCAGCCACCCCCCCTCCAGCGCCAGGCGGAGGATAACCTTCCAGAACGGGAGGTCCCAGAGCGTCCGGTCCCCGCTGCTGCGGCAGAACTGCGTGGAGGCGACAAGGTGAGTCAGGGCATGCTGTGCTAAGCTCCTGCTGTCCCCCTGCCATTGCGGCACGCCAGCCTCACTCCTTATGGAAGCTGTTTCTGCACTTCTCCAGAGTTGGTTTGCCCATTTATTTATTTTCAGCCTGTCTTCTCTGCCTCCAAGTAGTTTGGTGCTTTGCAGTAACTCATTAATCCCTGAAAGGCGTTCAGAAGAGGCATCAATCTGTCAAATTGATGATTTGGCTGGATGTTGGCACCAATCTGTTTATTTATTTATTTGTCAACTCTGAGCTGAGCCTCTTTGGCAGTACGGGTAGTCACGCCTTTCGGAGAAGAGGCCCTCAGTGCTTTACATGGCAGAGATGGTAGCCTGATGTTTTTATGCCAGGTTGAAAAAGCTACAAGTGTCTGTCACTGTGTTTGGAAAAGCTCACAGAGAGTATGTCCAATTACAACTATTGAGGAGTTTTGCATAAGGACACAAGGATTAAACACCTCCACTGAACTCTGAGGCATGTGATTTCCCTGTTTGCCTTTCTCTGGAGCTTCCTCTATAATTTCTTTCCCCTTCCTTTGGAGACTCTCCAGCTGTAAACATGTGGAACACTGTTCCTTCAGGAGTTCCTTCACTCAGCAGAAGAGGTCCCTTTGGTTGTACTTTCTTTCTCTGCCTCCATCCTGGATATCTGCAGTAAATGAGTGTACAAACTCCAAACCCTTTACAAAACTGTGGCCCAGATGAGTTGAGTTTTTTCCTATTGGAGGATCACTTTCTTAAAGCTACTTGTCTGTTTCAGTGCTTGGCTGCAATTATACTTTTTGTGGGCTTTTTCTAAAAATGGTTTAAATAATAATTTCTTACCTGTTTGATATCTACATTCGAATATCAGTGTGAATGCTGCACCAGGTTGAGGAGAAAGGAAAAAAATTTATTCCATTTGAGAGAATGAAAGGGGGTGAGGGTTAAGAAGCTAGCCTTGAAGTAGCTTTGTTACATTGTGTTTCTGAAGAGATAAATAATGTGTTTTTTACTGAGATAAACTTTGGTTGTTTGTTTTGCCTCACTCACCACGTTGTATGCAAACAGGAAACCCTGTGACAGTTCCAGCTGAAGGACTTGCTGACTACACTTCTTTGTAGTAACTTTTAAGAAGTCGCTGATTAAGTGACATCAGCAGCAGATTTTCAGTCAAGAGTTTGTAGCAACAGTGGTTATAGACTGAGATTTTTCATTCGTTCCTATTGAGGATTAGTCTTAAATGTTAAGTAGAAGAAAGTGGATTAATTTTTATGTCCCCCAACACTTGTTACTACTATTAAGTAATGTTTGGCTGACTATCTTTCTTGATTTAAACACTTCACAAAAATTTATTCAAAAATACTGCATTTAAATAATGTCTAATTTCTAATGTGTTATTTACAAAAGCAAGAGAAAAGTGAAGGGAAGAAACAAGGCGGTTTATATTATTGGAAGAAGGTTTCTAAGGATATTTTCTAAATGTTTAAGAGATTCTTTTTTCTGAATTTGCTTTGAGAGTAAATAAAGCTAAAGAAATAAGGTGGTCTCCCTGTTCTGCAGTGTCATTGGAAAGTTTCTTAAAAAAAATCAGCTGTAACAAGAAAATGAGTATCACCAGGGAGGCAGCCCAATAGTGCACTTGGTACATTTTATCATCTGGGAAACAAAGATGAAGTACTTGGCCAGTATCTTTAATCTGGATGTTTTGTTGTATCCAAATCTGTGCTGACCCATCTGCTGTGTTCTCTTGTTGCCTGCACAGTCCTAAGGTCGGGGTTCGGCGCGCTCTCAGTGAGAGTGAATCTGCGTCACCTGGTCTCCCCTCCTCTGTCTCTGCCCCTTCTTTCCTGAAAAGCTTTTACCAGGGCTCAGGAAGGTTGCTCCAGCATTCAGAAAGTGACCTCTCCAAGAGGTGAGAGCGTTGTCTCCTGCCTAGTTCTTCAGTGCCACCAGCTTAACAACAGGATTCCTAGTGGAATGCAGCACATGGCATCTCTCCCACTGCCTTGTGCTCCTGCATTTTTAACAGACTTCTGTGATGCAAATAGGTGAACAGCCTTTTGGATAAAAAATCCTGTTAAAAATAGAGGCTTCTGTGCTGACATCTAGTAGCTGTCACCTATTTCTGTTGTAGTGTTGCAAATCTGCTGCATTGGTTTGTCATGTGAAATGCAGTGGATTTTAGGAGTGTCACGCCAATTTAATGCTTTCTCTGCTGAATGCAAACCAGCATGTGTTGCTGTGATCATTGGCATGTTAAAATAAGAAAAGAGCAACGTGAAGAGTGCACAGTACTAATGTGGGTTGCCTGTGCATGAGAAGGTGAAACACCAAGTTAACTGGGTGATACTAACTGTGAGATGCTTAGGGAGAATTAACAAATAATTTCCAGTTGAAGAGGCGTGGGGAAGAAGAAAAGATAGGAGAAATGGCAAAAAAAAATAACCTGTCTCTTATAGACTGCCTGTAATTTGTGTTCCAGTACAGCTTTGTTTCTGTGTTCCCTTTAGTTAGCAGTCTTGATCCAAACTGAACCAATGCCCAAGTCAGTTTGTACCGGCAACTGGATCCCATCAAACCTAGCTTTCTAGATTTGGGGAATGTAGGGATTGAGTCTTTTATGAAAACTGTACTTTAATGCCAGCTAATTCCAAACTGAAATTTCTAAGATATTACTCTTTGTAAAATTGGTTATGCAGACAGTTCAAGATACTGTGTTTCATTATTATGGAGTTTTGAACTGTAAGTAGGGAGATCTTCAAATTAGGAACAATTCCCAGAAGACCATCATGTTTCTACTTAGGTTTTACAGTATACACGTTTCTGATATCATTTAATCTTGAATTTGTATGAAAAGACACATTTTCTTGAGAAAATGGGATCTCAATAGCGATGGGTCTTGCTAGGAGCAGCTAGGCCTGAACTGTCGTGGTAACAAAATTGCAGAAGCAAGAGTGAACTGTTAGCATCTAGTTGAGTTTGTGAAGTAAAGACAAGAAATACAGTCAGAGAGAAATACCAAATTAATAATGCTGATGTGATAAGTCACTGAAGTAATCCATTGCTTGAACTGGCTAATGGAGAATGAAATATATTGTCAACTGATGGAGGCCAAAATTCGCAAATGTGTGTTGTGCCATCAGGTTATTAGTGAGGGGAAGTTCTAATTTTTACAGTGTATTTTTCTCTTGTGCATTTGTTCGTTTGGTTGTTTTTCTCAGAGAGGACCATCGTCTCTCCCAGTAGGCTCAGGGTGAGGTATTCTTAGAATTCTTGTGTGAATGGGTGTAAGATAGGTTGGAATTGAACATGGTATGCCAGTCCTTTACACTCTGCAGACTATGAGCAGTTTAACTGTTAGGAATCCTAATTAAAACTTCAGTGCATTTTCCAGAATAATCATGGCTACTACACATTCATGAAGTGTTTCCTAGTCCTGTTTACACTGGAGAAAAATTCTGTTTAGTCTGACTTCCTTATTGTGTAATTTTGAGATTACACATGATGCAGCAGACAGCTTTTCTTGGTGTCCTGGTGGACTTTGATGTGCAGGAGCAGAGACAGTAGCAGTCAGATGGGCCTATACAAATATAAACATATAGAATGGTGGTTGGTGGGGGGTGGGAATGTTGTTGGTTTTGTTTTGGTTTGAGGGTGTTTTTTTAATAGAATCATAGAATGGTTTGGGTT
Organism: Oxyruncus cristatus; assembly: GCA_013399855.1. Lineage (NCBI taxonomy): Eukaryota > Metazoa > Chordata > Aves > Passeriformes > Cotingidae > Oxyruncus > Oxyruncus cristatus. The sequence goes on along the minus strand of VXAY01004930.1, from coordinate 302,065 downwards.
GGAAGGGACCTTAAAGGTCATTTAATTCCAACCCTCCAACACCTGTAAGTTTTCTATTTTAAGGAATGAACAATATAGTAAAGTTGTGCAACAACACGATATTTAGAGGTGCCTTCAGAATGGTTTTACAGCACTGTCAATACATTTGTCTGGAGAGAGGTCTGGCGTGGAAATGGTCTCCACATAATCTTGATTTTTGACAAGTGTGTTGTGCAGCATTCAATATTGAACAGAAACACACATGAGGGTTAAAAAAAAAGTGGTTAATACAGAGGTAAAGAAGTTTGTTTAATATAAAAATAAAAGCAGCACTTTTAAAAATGGAACAGCCTTCAGTGTAGATTTGACTAGCTCACATTGTCTTTGTTCATTGCATTGTTGTGCAAGGATAATTTAAGCTGAATTATCACTGCCTGAATTTGAACATATTGCTTTTTTTAAAACAGCTTCACATGTCATGAAGGAAGTAAAATACTTGAGAATGTTCTTTAAACAAAATAGCAGAAAGTAATTATTCAGAATAAAAATATATGACAGGACTGAAAACCAATAGAGGGGTGTAAACTGATAGAAACTGGTTTTTTGGCCTCCCAGAGTGGAGGAATACTTAATGTATTAGTCTTACATATAGGTTTCTGCAGCTTAAGCGCTGGGAAGTTGAATTCTGTATTTAATCTGGGGGATTTTGTGCCATCAGCTTCCAAACTGCAAAGTAGGTTGCGTTGATTCAATTGCTAGTTAGAGCAATCAAGAAGAGAAGTTTAAATGAAAGTGAAATGGGGAAAAATGCAAATCTTGGCACGAGCTGCAACAGTATTTATTCACAAGTCAGTTGGCTTTCATGGACTCAAATGCAAAATAATTCAGATAACTATTATGTAAAGAGTTCACAAGAAATGAGGTAGCTTTGTGGTTTTTTGAATATCAGTGTTTGGGAGCATTTTAAAGAACAGTTCTGGGAAGAGATTTGGATAATTAAAACCAAGCAATAAGCATGTTTGTAATCTAACCAAGTTCTTGAGATTTCTTCTTTCCTTTTTTTTTTTTTCCCTTCCCCTGGAGTAGTTGTCTCATCTTCATACTATGCATTATCTGATAGAATAGTAGATGAGATGACGCTTCAGTGAAACTGAGTTGCAGTTACCTGAGATAAAAAAAATAATCAGTACTCTACACTCTTGACTTACTTGGGTTTTTGCTTGTAACAGCTTAAGGATAAAAGTACAGACTGAAATATTTGAGGCATTACATTGAATTTATAGCTTTTCACTTTTTATTGCATATAAGCTGATAAATGCATTTTGGCTTCTGTATTAATGCAGAAGCAGAGACTAAGTAGCCTTACAGAGAACCATTATTCTCCAAACTGAGTTGTGATCTGTTTGTCTTAAATATAGAGTATTACACTGTTTTATTTTTCCAGAGCTGCATGGGAGGTATGTTAAGTGATTAAAACAGAAACAGTTAAGTTAAACCCCAAACAAGTGGAATTCTCCATTTTGTGGAATTTTCTGTTGAAGTTTTTGACTTTGCTCATTCATATGTCTGTTTTACCAAACAAAAATATTCTGGTGTAGAAGCTGTACCACAATCTAGTTGTCATTTTCTTAAAATAAATGAATAAAAGTAAAGTGAAAAAACCCCCTTCTTGATTCTTGCAGTCATGTCCCAATTTGCAGTTCAGTTCTTAGATATCTCTTCTGTAGTTCATTAAGAGTTTATATACTACCAGCTCTTAATTTGCAGAGTATTGACTCAGGTATGTTTCATCTTGCTCATTTGTTGGTAAGTTGCAGAAGGAGAGGAACTTGTAGAACATAGTTATTTTTTTTTTCTTCCTGGTGGCTATGTCACCGTATAACCCAGGAAATATTCATCCTCTCCTTGCCCCAGTGCCTAGGCTCTATAATTCATAGTCTGTAGAGAGTTATAAATTCCTTTAGTTTGACATAAAAACTTTTTTTTTTAAAGTGGAAAACATTATTAAAAACTGGAATTAGTGATTGGACTACTTCTGCTAGGTGACCTTGCAACATGTTTCCCATGTGGATGTTTCACCTGTGTGTTGTCAGAACAGGGTCTTTCCTTAAGAATTCTTAAGAATTTTTTCCTGTGAGTGTTTGAGGTTCAGTATCAGTGCCCTGACAGGAAAGTTGTGAAAGTCTGTTTCCCCAAGTTGGGAGGTAGTGAAAGCTCTGCTCTGCTTTTCAGTAGCAATGGCTGAAGTCTATTTAAGAAGTTTTAGTTTTGGAGTTGCTTTGGCTCTTAGTCTCCCCACTCACATTAATAAACCTCATCATTTTGTAGAGAGCTGATATCTCCCTACAAATACACTTTTTTTTCTGTACCCCCACCCTGTTTAGAAAACTGTCTTTTGCACCAATCTGCTGAACCTTTTCATTAGGATAGGAGACACTACCATTTTACTCTGACTTCTTCCTACTGTTACTCTGTAGGATATTGTTTCACACCTTCAGATCTGATACTAAGGTAGGATTTGTTTGCTCCTTTCTAGCCTCCCTTTCCTAAATCTTGGTGTTTTCCTGGGTCAATATGGTGTGTTCCTGAGACTTTCAAAAGGTTTCCTCTAATCACTCATCAGACAGCTCTTTGAAAGAGGAGGTGATTAATGTTAGTCACTTAAAATGCCTGGGGATTTTTGGAAGGGAGGTTTTAACAACAGAAGTACAGGTAACATATGTAATTAGTTCATCCCAATATCAACTCCATGACTCAAATGGTGTAAACAGCTTAGTTTCATACCCTAAAATAGCCATCTTCTTATGCTGACTTTCCTGCTAATTTTACTACTGTACATTGAACACTAACCCTGAGATTAGCTTAGTTGGTCGAGCATGGTGCACCAGGGTTCCAGGTTCAATCCCCATACATTCCATTCACTTGAGAGTTGGACCTGATGATCCTTGTGTGTTCCTTCCAACTCAGAATATTCTAGGACTGTCTGCACATTTAGAGGCAGAGTAGCTGAACACAGATTTTTGTACATAGCAGTAGAAAGAAAGTTTTCATTTGCTTGTTATGTGGCTTCTATTTAGTAAGCCCTGGAATGACTCAGTTTTTATGTTCTAACATGAGATGTGTAAGACTTGAAATAATGAGAAATAGTTCTGTTACAGATATTTACAGAATACATTATATATCCATTAGAATTATTATATATCCAAACAGTATCTCATTTCCAAGAGTTGTTGGACTGAAATACCTTTGAAGAATAATACCTGTAAATTCAGAATTATTGTTGTAGTCTATGTTTAGCTACCACGAGCAGTGGTTAGCCCACCACTGAAGACTCTTACAGAGTTAGACATAGAAGATTGTCACAGTTGCTATCTTGGTTAATGCAACGTGGGGATCTCCTTAGACCACCTACTGATGGTATGATGCACTGAGACACAATGGGAACTAAATCAGGAGTAGAGAATAATGCAGACTATTTGATATTCAGGGCTCCCAGCCCATAGTGCTGTTCTTAGAGGAGGGCAAGGGTGGTGCCTACTGCTGGGTAGTTGAATTTGAAGATATGGCTATTTCTCTGCCAGGATACAGAAGCAGGATCTTATCCCTTGGTATGATGGTGAGTCCAGTTTGCCCACTGAGGCTTACAAATGTCAGGGAGATCATTAGCATAGTGATGGCTTTGATCACCAAAAACGCTGGTTCTAACTTGGTGGGTTCAGCACGTTCATTCAGCACAGAGTATTAGATATGAAGTGCTGATTGAGATGGTGTAGCTGGTAGACTGGTGTAGCTGAAACTTCACAGTCCTCCTTTGTAGATGTTTCCTTTTGTGCAAGCCAGATGGGGCGGGGGACAGACTGCAGCTGGCAAACTGCAATCATCGGCAACGGCCTTACCATTAAAAACATAGTGAACATGCCGGGCTTTCCTTTCATCTAACTTTTTAGGATCCTTCCATACTGTAGTATGGAAATTTGTCACAGGATGGAGGTTAAAATGTAGCTGCTGTGTCAGTAGCAGTCTTCCCTATGATGAAGGTAAAGCTGTGGACATAGCTCCCTGGGTTTGATGCTCTCTTCCTAAAAGCCTTTAGTTGTGTCTCATGCTGTTGACATTACATGGAAGGATTTGTGGCAGATAATTAATGTACCCATTGCTATATGAGATTTGTGCACCTACTTTACTACCAGAAATGCAAAATGCTGAAATATTTCTGAAAGTGGCTCAAGTACTTACGAAAGCTGAGGGTCTTTTCTTCTGGCAGTGGTCAGTAGAAAGGTATACTTGGTGTGTCCTCTTAGAATGACCTCCCAACAGAGCTTTCCTGTGTCCTCTCCTTGCTTTTTACAGCAACATAAGCTGCTGTTAAAATTACCGTGTAAATATATTTTTACATGGCAACTGGGGAGATTAGCCCCTTTGAGGTCATTGTGATAGGAACTGAGCATGCCCTCTGTTTGCAGAGGTTCTGTTCCTTCAGCTGGAGATATTGAAACATTAAGACATTTGGCTTCACTTATGCAAGTGAAGTGTCCACTTTTTGAAGCGTAAGAAAGAGACTGTATGAGAAGACAGAACATTGCCTCCAATGAAATATTCACCTGTGAGCTCATCATGACATTTAAAATGACACTAAATGGAGTATTGTGCTCTACTAGAGCAGCAGCTTTTGTTTTAGGGGTGTTACATCACTTTGCTCCCATAGACTAATGTATGGCAAAATAAAACCCATTGCTGTCTATTTTAGAGGCTAAGTATTACCATGTTTCTCTCTTAGCTTCTCCAAAAGTTTAGCTTTTATTCTGAGCTTCCAGCTGAGCCCTGTATGAACGCTTCCTGGTGGTATATAGTGTAAACTTCACAGCAGTTGTTACAAGAAAACAATTGGGCCCTTCTGTATTCAAGGTGAAGCTCACACGCAGCTCGCTTTGCCCTTCTTCAGCTTCCCAGCAAAGGCTCCTGCAAGTTTGGTTGTACATTAGACAGACTTGATAAAGATTTATTTTTTTTTCCCCTCCAAAGATGACTGACTTTAAACACCCCATCTGCTTTTTCTTTCCTTCAGTGATGGGGAGGGAAAGAAAAGAACATCAACTTTCTGCAGCAGTGAGTCTCTAAATGCTGTGGGGGCCACGCTCACACCTCGCCGCATCTCCTGGCGGCGGAGAATATTCCTGCAGGTAGCTTCACCTATGAATAAATCTCCTTCCAAGATGCAGCATCCAGGTCTGTGTGTGCTTTTAAAGAAAATAAACAAGCAGTTGTTATTTAATACTATGGTGAACTGCAACATGTGCTAATATAAAAGGGAAAAGGGAGTCAGCTTGTTAATGCTAGAACCTTGCTAGAGATCAGTTGTGCTCAGTTGGCTTTAGGCTACTCAGGTCTTTGTTGCTTTGAACAGAGGACTCTGTCATCAAAATAAAATGAATTGCAATCTCCCATAGCTGCAGTGGTATCAAGGAAACTAAGACAGGCCTCATGCTGACAAAGGTACCCTCTTCAACAGTTAGGAAATTTTTACCCTAGCCTTTGTACATAATAGAAGTGTTTGCAGAAAGTGGTAAATTTTCTGCCTTGTCCTTGTAATGCACATAGCACCTGTTGAGTGTGTTAATAATTCTTACAGCTTTAAGTCATTTAAGGTATAAACCTCTGAAATACCTAAATTTGCACTAGATTGATAAAGTCCCATTTGGCGGAATTCAAAACCGTAGATAAGCAACAAACTCTGTGTTTAGTGACCACAAAGTGCTACAGCACTGCCTCTAGTGCAGCTTAGCAGATGAAAAAAGTTGCCTTTAATATAGAACCTGTGGTAAATCACAGCAGTAAACAAGCTCAGCTGTAAAGGAGACTTCATGGATAAATGCCTCATTGTAACTCTGGGAAGAGCTAGCAGGGGAAAGGGTTGAAATACTGGGTAACCTCTTATTTAGCTCTATTTAATTTAAAGATAACTTTAATGTAAAAAACCCATTGTATTTAAAAGTAATTCTCTGCTGTTGAACTTCATTTTCTCTGTCTTTGGAATAAGCACGTCTCCGCTGAATGTGGAAGACAGCTATTTTTGTTCTGTTGTGACATAGTTTTTCATGATATGTCAAACAATCTGAGTTTCCTGTAATAGCTTTATGATTCTTTGCAGATGGTCATGATGGAAGTGAATTGTTACCTTTATCCCCTCTTGCTCCACCCCTGGAGGAGGACCCTCTTGTTCTAGTATTGCAAAATGAGGATGGTCCAGATAAAACTGGAGAGAGGAAAAACTCAGAAGAACTACAAAGTCTGTGGAGAAAAGCCATCCATCAACAAATTCTGTTACTTCGAATGGAAAAAGAAAACCAGAAGCTGGAAGGTTAGCTATTTAGAAAATACCCCTAAAACCTGTTGCAGATTCTGCTACCTGAAGATGAAAACTGTTCGGTGTTCACCTCAGAGATGTGATTCTGTAACATTTTGGTTAACAGTGCTAGAAAAAAAATTTGTTCACCTAGTCCTATCTCACGCTCTACCAGGTTCTCTGTCTGCCTGACTTTAAATGAGTCACCTTAGTTACAGAAGAAAGTAATAACTTTTTCTTTTTTAATGCATTTTAGACAAAGGTTGCTACAATCTGTGTTCTAAGTGTAGGAGTTCTAATGTGGAGTGAGGAGAACAGGTGCTCTGTGAACACTTAGATATGGTAAACCTTACCCTCTCTATCTCGTTTCAGTCCTTTGCAGCTCATGGCATTTCTCTCCAGGCTTTTTGTCCTTCATTAACCACATCAGAGTGGTAATTTTTTAATACTTGAATCCAAATATGGTTTTTGAGCAACTGGCTCTTGAGGTATGTCAGAAAGTTCTATTTTTTGGAACATGAGCTTGTACACTGAAAATTGAGTGCTGTTAGCAAGGGATCTGAAATTAACCATTCTGATTGTCAGCTGCCTGAGCATCAGTTAAGATACTTTATTATGACTGGTCAAGACTCACACAAATAAAAGATAAGGTGCAGTGTCTGTCCTAGCATATAGAAGTTCTTCAGTATAATAGACTAACAAGCTTTCAGTGCAAGTTGAAAATTTCAGGTGTCCTCTCTGGAATTGCTGCCCTCATCTTCTTCTATATGCTGTTGTAACATCCCAGGCTTGGCTCATGAGCTCATTGGAGGGGTTTTACATTAAAAAAGATACAAGGCTCCCAAAACCTGCATGAAGTATTTATTAAAAAGGGCCTTCAGTTCTTTTATACCTCAAGACCACGCACAGGAGAAACACTACAACACTTCTCACAGGGTCAAAATAACATACTTTTGCCAAGTTACCTTATTTTCCAAAGTTTGACCGTAAAAGTTTAAAACAAGCACTCAGTCAACATACAGCATTTCACAAAGCTTGACTTAGCAAATTCCAACCCATCCAGGGTTAAGTTACCCACATATCAAGAAAGGGAATTAGGAGAAGAGGAAGAAGAGGAATAAGGTTAGGGGCTTCAAGGGGTGTGGCGTAGGGTTTCTTGTGTGCCAATGGCTAATAGCCATTCTGGGCTGCTCTAAAAGGACAGCTGGGG
>VXAY01004930.1:164985-294472 GCA_013399855.1 Oxyruncus cristatus | reverse complement strand
GAGGGATGGGATGGGATGGGATGGGGCAGTGCTCCCGGTGTGCCAGTGACTGACAGCTGCACCAGTGGCTCTCAGGGAGGCAGGTTATGGGGGGGCAAAGCACCATTCCACCTTGGCAGAACCCAATCAGCCCCTTTTCCCCCACAGAGTTGTTTCAAGCCAGTAATAACTTTTTAATAACTTTTTTCAGTCCCTCACAACTGTATAATGTTATTATATGCTAGTATGATTCTTCTGACAAAACATAATTATCTTGTTAAGGTCAGTTAACTCTTTTTCCTTCTTTAGTGTTGCTTACTGAGAAGGCAGGGAGAGACAAAAAAAACTAGGACAGAAGTCTTTCCATGTCCCGACAAGAGTGCATCCTTGATGTGCTTCCCATATGTGTAGTGCATTTCTCTGTGCTGTTTCTCCATACAGTTTGTCTCCCTGTTGACCCACACTTTTGTGTGTCCTAGGTTCATAGGGAACATCTAGAGAGAAGTCTGTTTTAACCTCAGCCAAAACCTTCATTTCATAAACCGTTTTATCGAACGGTTAGTCTGTTGTGGGGTGAGGAAGCCGGACATCTGCTGCAGTGACTGATTTCATGTTATTCCCTATATTATTTTGAGAGGGAGAAACTCTCTGCCATACTTGCCCTGTGCAAGGGCACTGAAAACCACTGAATCAGTCCAGTTCCTTAAGACTCAGTGACAAGTTATTTTCATTCTGTAATGGATGTGTAGAAAGCAAGTTCTTCCTACCTGCTCATTTGTGGTGAAAACAGGAGTGTTGGCAGTAGGGCCTCCAAACTGGCGCTCATTTGCCAGCCCACATTCTTCATTTGTTCTCCAAGGGGCATTTCTCATTCTTGTATTTAGGTTTGTAAGTACTGCTGGTGAAACTGGTGCTCTGGCCAGCTAAAATTCAACGTCTTATTTTCAAAGGGTGAAAAGTAAACTGTCTGAACTTCTAGCTCTACGTGTCCTTCCTGTGAGCTGTTATAACATGGGCCATTTTATGGACAGGACATGCACAGAACTGATACATTCCAAACAAGTGTTGGTTTGGGTAGTTCTTGGCATCCTAGCCCACAATTAAATGCAGATCTCAGGAAAGGGAGATGTAGTAACAGAAATGCAGAAATTTCTTTTCTTGAAGCCAGGTAGGAACCTAGCTGTGAATTTATTACCTCTATACAACTGGTTTAAGACCAGAATTGCTATAGAATTGTTTCCAATGGTTTTCTGTTAATCATTTATTGACTTTTATTTACAAAATATTAATAGAACCTCTTTTCCTATTCCTTTTGCTGTCGAGGAGCCTTGAATACTATTAGCTCTTTGTTTTACAGAAGGTAAGTTCTGTCAATTGCACAAACTTGCTTCTTTTTTTTTTTTTTTTTCACAAAGAATCTGGAAGCTGCTTCTTCCTGTAAGTCACCTAGAAACATAAGAGCTGCAAAAAGTGCTGGGCCACCTAGCAGTGATTAGGAAGAGCGTTAACAAGGATGGTTGAAAGCCACCAAGGGTGGGTTAGTAGGTAGAGCAAGTATGATCAAGAGCCAAGCTTGCTGACTTTCACTAGGGTTAACTGCATAGTTAATCTTGGAGTTTGTTGTCACATTGAAATATGTTACTGCTGTCTTGAATCTGTTGCATACTGCTTACAAGAGTGAGCGTTCTTGGGTGAAATAGTATAACAATAGGCTTGTATTTAAAATCACCCCAGCTGAACTGCAAATTCCTGTGGTAAGATCACATTCCCATTTTTATGGCAGTGTACTGCACCTTGTATAATGCTTGCTTCTACAAGGCCCCCTGTATTCTTGAATAGGTAAGTTCTCAGAGGTGTAACATAAAGCTTTTGGAAATGATTGGTCCTTTTTGAAGAGGGCTAGACAACGATCCTATGGATTCATGCAATATTGACTCTGTTTCAAGTGAGATCAGTAGGCGAAGGAACAGATTGTCTTGTTTTGCAGGTTGAGCAAGAGTTTGCTTTTACCTAGAGGTGATGGTGGGGAAAGGGGGTACATTTGTAAGAGGAAACAGGCTCCTGCAAGGGGCAAGTACTGCACACAGAGCAAGGCAAATTTGGGATAAATTGGACTGCAGCTTTCAGAGGTCGTGTTGTGGAATGTACAATTCAGTCCAATGATGATTAAACATACATCTCTAAATTAAGACACATTCAAGTCTAGATTGCAGTTTTTTACACAGGTAGTAAGAGGAATTGGCGTGCTTTCCTGCACGTGCATCATGTATAATAAAATACCCACACTTCATTTCTCAGTAACGGAAATGAAAGCTGCTCCTCCATGAAATGTTAGAGTAACAATGCCACTTTATTTCAGAAATAGTGAGTCCTCTGGAATAAATTTTTTGCACCATAGGTAGTCCTATGCAGCAAACCTTTTATGTTTATAGCAGCAGGAGTGCTGTGCTTCAGCAACAATGTACCTTTCTGGATATGGGTTGTGTTGGTTCATTCTGTTTACTCTGGTCAGCCTGATGATGCCAGGTAGTGCTGCTAAGAGCTCTTATCACTCTCTTAAGGGACATGTGAGAACTGGTACCAGTGTGACTGACTTCATTTTAGAAGATTTGCCTAGCTTGCTTACCTAAATCTCTAATACATTAATTTGTTTGGGACTTTCCATAATAAAACAATTGTAATGTTTAATATAAATAAGAGTAAAAAGATCAAAGGTGTTTTGGCTGTTGAAAGAAGCAGCAGGTGTTGTGAAGTTGTGTTGAGTGGGTTTTTCTTCCTGCCCCAAGCCTAAAAAAATGTTTTTTGTTTGCTCCATGAATTACTAATGTTCATGACCCAGAAACAGAATTTAAACTGTTACCTGCAGGATCTTATGACAAAACTCTGGCCCCATCTGAGCTATAAACTGATGAATTGTAGAAGGAGTATTTATCCCTAGTCAGATTACTGGATAGCTATATCTAAATTGAATGGGGTTTGTGTATTTCTTGTATCGTGTAATTTTCTGATATTCTGGTTTTCCATGTGCTCTTTTTTTGTGTTCTGTGCTCTAGCAAGCAGAGATGAGCTCCAATCAAGAAAAGTAAAACTGGACTATGGTGAAGTTGGTACATGTCAGAAAGATGCCATAAATGTTTGGGATAAGAAGTTACTAAACTGCAGAGCCAAAATCCGATGTGACATGGAAGATATTCATTCCACTTTAAAAGAAGGTATTTATGTAGGAAGGCTTTTAGCTATGAAGTCTGAGATTATTTTTTTTTTTTGTTCCCTTTTGATACCAGAAGAAATGTGCCATCAATACATGTTTTACAGTAGGAAAAAATCGCCTTCTCTTCATGGGTGCACCCTCTGCTGCCAAACAGAAAATAAATTCCACTGTGTTTGCAGCTTACAATGTCAGCAATGTAGAAACATGTATAGTCATACTCCTGGAAGTAGCGTCTTGTTCCCATATATTGCTGCATTCAAGATTGAACTTGGAGCCTCTGTGGCTAACACTGTGACCTTCTGGTTTCTGATCAGTGGTTCCAATGGACTCTGAGTTTCAGATGCTCTGATTTTACTTACTTCCTGAGAAGGCAGGACCATATTGTCTACTGTGGACTGTGCCCAAAACCTAGGGGAATCACAACCAAACTTTGGAGAGTAAGAACAACCACATCTTGTAGATCTGGAATATGGTTGTATCGTATTCCATTTTCTGGAGTGAAAGGCTGGGGATTTTGGCTTGAAGTAGATCTTCCTGTGGACTAACCGTAGGTCAGGAGGGTGTCCAGAGGGCCTTGTTAGTATAATGCAGATGTGGGGTCTGACTGTACTGCTTTTTCTTCTTCCATAGACTCTCATATCTGTGTTACAGATGCTGAAAAACAATTCAGTATAATCTGGCTGTGTTACAGAAGGGAAGTTTAAATTGCTACCAGAGTGGTTGGGCCAAGATTATGACAAAGCAAATTGTTGTGTTGTAGCACTAAAAATATCCCCCTGCTTAGGCCTCTTGTTTTTTGACTTACCTGCAGGTGTACCGAAAAGTCGTCGGGGAGAAATTTGGCAGTTTTTGGCTGTGCAACATCGAGTCAGACACCGACTGCCAAACAAGCAACAGCCTCCTGACATTTCTTACAAAGAACTTCTGAAGCAACTGACTGCTCAACAGCATGCCATCCTTGTAGATCTAGGTACGTGTGTTTTTTCTGACTTGTTCTGTGGGTCTTTGGGTGAAAACACACCAGTCTTAACAGAAGATGTTGCTGCAGATAGATGCTGTATGAGCACCACCACAAGAGCATTCTGTGTATGCCAGTTAGTGTCTTCTAAGAAGATGATTTCTGAGGTTACACCATTTGTATTTATGCTCTTCTACATCTCTTTGAAAAGAGAACTCGGTCACTTCTGCAAGTTCTATGCAGATGAGAATATTAAATGAGCTCAATGGATAAAGTTTAAAATCAGTGGCAAAATACAGAATGGCCTGACTAAAGGGAACCTGCATATGAAAAGCAAAGAGAAATGATCTGTGGGAGGAGAAGTGCTGGTTGTCAGATGAATTGGTTTGGGTTTTTTTTCAAAAGTATTGAATATCAATGACTCTTCTCTTTTTGCATCAGGACGCACATTCCCTACACATCCTTACTTTTCTGCCCACCTGGGAGCAGGACAGCTATCACTCTTTAATCTCCTGAAAGCATACTCTTTGCTGGACAAAGAAGTGGGTTATTGTCAAGGTATAAGCTTTGTAGCTGGAGTGCTGCTTCTGCATATGAGTGAAGAACAGGCCTTTGAAATGCTGAAATTCCTCATGTATGACCTTGGCTTCCGTAAACAGTACAGGCCAGACATGATGTCACTACAGGTAAGTCAGTCATTCCAGAGCAAACCAGAGTTTTACATTACTTTTGAGCTCTCAGGGGTTGCTTATGTTTTCCAGGGCCTTATGAAGCTTCTTATGCTGTTTTGGATCTTGTAAAGGGCATGCGTATTTTCTTGTTGACCCCACTCTCTTAATTTGCAAACAGAAAAGTTCAGGACTTGCAGACTTTTCCTGTCACACATCCCCATCATCTCCTGTTTGGAAATTCTGCTTTCTCTGCTAATTTGCACTTCCTTTTATTTTCCTCACTTCTCTCTCGTGCTTATGCCAAAAAACCCCCAAACCTGATATGCTTACATCTGTATGAATGGAGTTTAAAAATTAATTAGATTTTTTTTATTTTTTTTTTTTATTTAGCTGTCCTTAAGCACTTGGATGTAGATTTTTGTCTTGTAACCCTAAGTCAAGTTAATAGTGACACACAGTGGCCAGTCAGTGTATTCCACAGGCATTTGTACTTGGGGCAGCTCTGCCTTGACTTGTTGTTTCATCTTTTTCTCTCATTGTCCTCTAGTCCACCACCCCTCAATACAGAGAGAAAACAAGACGAGTTTTTAATCATTTAATTTTTTAAGCAATGATGCATGCTCTGCAATATTATTTAACAGCTAGCTACTCAAGACTGTTTAGGAAGGAGACAGAAAATCTTTCAGATCTGTATAAACTCCAGGTTTAAAGTTTGAGAAATCTTTCACCTTGACATGCAACTGTCCACTGAGTAGAATAATTTATATGCTATAAACCCCTTATATTACAAGGGGTATACAACTGCTGAGTTAAAGCTTGTAATCCACAGTGGAGGAAACTAAGAGGCAGATACAAAAGTCTCCTGTTTTTTTTCATGCCATCTGCATAGCAAACACTTAAAATTAAGTAGGAACTTAATGGATAGTTTGAGTCCACATTTCATGACCAGTCACTTCAGGTGGTTATTTGATGAATGTCCAGAGCAGTAGAATAGAATGTAGTTAAAGAAATTGTATGTGCTAAAGACGATAGAGGAGTGTTTTTCTGTGGTTGTAAGTATGCTATAACAAGTTTCTTGTTGATGAATTAAGGGTGAACAGCCATGAAGAGCATCATTTTACCTCCTCCATGTCCTATGCCCCCCCACAGAAATGTGTTTTAAACCTGTGGGGGTCAAAGTGTGATAAATACATGTTTGTGGGTTTTTCACTTAGAAGATGCTCTCTTAGTGTTTATCTGTTATACTGCATTCATAAACTTCCACTAACATCTGATGGTTTGAGAGCATTCATATGTCCATGATTTCACACTTTGTTTTAAATGAGTATGACTCTTTCATTGCCAGAAGCTTTTATTAAGAACACTTTGAAAGCTTACCACTTGTAGTACTATTGGCCCTTTAAATTAAATGACCTTTCTTTCCCCACAGTTTGCTCCTAGGCCGGTCTTCTGTAATAGACAAAAGTAGAGTTTTGTCTGCTCAAGACAAACTAGACTACACTTGGACCATCTTACTAAATTTGGTTTGTTTTCTAACAGGAGTAGAATATTTGCAAATTCCTTTGCATTTACAGTATTGAAAACAAGTAAGCTTATAGGCAGAATTAGCTTCAGTCCTGTAGAAGAAAAATGTTGGATGATTCTTTAGGATAATGAAAACTTATTTGACTTAATTTTTTTAATTGTTGTCTGGAAAAAGTAGTCATCTAGATCCTTAGTTCATAGTGAAGTAACCCAGTTGGTTTACTGCCTCTGTGATACAATTCTAACTTCACATATAAATGTGTTTGTATTGATACTGTGCAAACTGTACTTAATTGATATCTTTGGCAATTAAAGCAAGGACTCAAATGCATGCACAAATTTAGCTGATTTATCTAAATGAGAAGTGATCTCTCTGCTTGAGGACACTGCTGACTAGCCAGGTAGTTCCAAGTACAATCAGCTTTTGGTAGGGAAGAATCATGAACTCTAGAAGTAGGAAAGAGTCATTTTCTTATTGAGGAATGGATTCACCTTAAGTATAAAGCACTGTTGACAACAAAATTGGACCTGACAACTAATCAATGTCTGCTTCTCATCTTCTGCTTTCTGAGAGAAGCAACGCTCTGTGCTGTGACTTACCACGTCATATAACCTATCAAAATTGCAAGGAAATAGTTTGCCACAGGGTGGTATTTTTAGCAATGAATAGCACCTTTCAGCCGTTTTGCCTTGTAACCTTTCATGGGTTGTATAGCAACACTTTTTGCATCAGTATCATAAATTGCTCAGGACCACTGGAAGATGTGCTGCGTTCTATGTTGGACACCTCTGTACATAACATATTCTGTGGGTATAAAAGCTGTCTAAAGTGATGACTGTAGCATAGGAGTTTTAAATGCAGCAAAAATGTGGCAAAAATTCAAAGAAGAAAAGCTGCAATAAATTTACTCATAAATAGTTCAACTCTGTAATAGAGAGTTTTGACATCTTGGAAGAGGTGCGTTTACTTTCATTTGCTTCAAGAGTGAAAGTTCTGGTTTGTTGATAAAGTTAGAGCAATATATTCTTTAGTTACATGAAGCCTGTGAATCTGAAATGATATTTCATTAATAATCAGGTTCAAACTGTTCTTTGTTATTGGCTGCTGTGTTAGTTTTAATTCATTAGAGGTGGGTTGTTTATCCATGAGTAGATATCACTCAAAGCCCCAGACAACAATTAAGCTTCATTTTACAGTGCCATCTGTACTGGAGGTAATTTCCCTGAAATAAAATGTGAATGATTTGGAAAGCTGAGTAAAGCTGAACTTTTCTTTCTTTGTTTCCCCCTTCCCCCATTCCCCTCATGCACTGTAGATTCAGATGTATCAGCTTTCAAGGCTTCTACATGATTATCACAGAGACTTGTATAATCATCTTGAAGAAAATGAAATCAGTCCCAGTCTTTATGCTGCACCGTGGTTTCTTACACTGTTCGCATCTCAGTTTCCATTAGGATTTGTAGCCAGAGTATTTGGTAAGAAAGTTTATTCTATTGCAGTAATAAAAAGAACAATGTCCATTGTGTTTTGAAGTTCTCGGGGAGTAGTTTTCTACATACTGGGGACATTTGGGGTGACCGTTGTGGGTGGCAAGTAGCAATGCTTTTCATGGTGGGATGTCAGCTCCTTTTTAAAGAGGAAAACTGAGAAGTATTCTTTGAAACATCAGACTTGAGCAATTAATTTTGTCTTTTCATATTAGCCAAGAGACTTCTGAAGTGTAAACAGCAGAAAGTTTATTGTTGCAAATGCATTTTATGCATCAAGCATGCAGTTTATGTCCACAGAAAAGTTCAACTTGCAAATTGAAAAAAGAGAATGCATTTGTTTTGGAATTCTGATTCTAAAGTGCTTCCTAAAAATTTCCAGCAAATTGGAACTTGAAGGCTGTTTCAGGTGTTCATATATGTATTGAACAGTTTCCAAGTCTTAGTATTACTCTTATTCCATTTAGATAGTTTTTTCATGATACTTTCTTCTTCAGGTAACATCTACTACAGAAGCTTAAATATTGTTTGTGCCTTGTAGCGTTTAGAGTATCAGGATTGCAAATAATTAGTTTTGTTTTCTTTCCTTATCAATAAGAACTGCCACCTTAACCAAATCTTTAGTAATGCAGCTTTTTTTTTTTAAATTTAGTTATCAATATAAAACTCACTGTGCTCAGAAATACCCCAAGAATCTGGGAGCATATGTCATGTGCTTCCTCTTAAATCGTTTTTTTTCCTTCAGTTTTTCTCTTTTCACATGGCACCTTTTGTCTTTTCTTAAGAAAAAATTCTTCAGAAATTCAACCTGACTTTGTCTCATGTTTTATTACTGGAGTGTGTCAGGTTCTCAATTTGTTGGGTGTAATGGTTTTGGGGGAAAGAGGGGTTTGGCTGGATGGTTGCTTTTGATTTTTTTTTTTTTTTTAACCTAGTAATTTCTCCATTACAGAGGGTTTTTTCCTTTTACAGCAAACTTTTTTTGGCTGCTGTTTTTGTGGTCAAATGACTGGTGTATCTCTTCTTCAATAGTGTACCAGTTGCATGAATATCTTTTTCCCAGTGGGATTACTGAATTCCAGGACACTCAAGCATTTTTTGTTTCTTTCTTTTTTGTTGGGTTTTGGGGTTTTTTGGAAATGAATTTTTTAGGGATGGGAAGGGAAAGAGGGAGGGAGAGGGGAAAAGAGGGTCAGTGTTCATTTCTCTGTAAATAAGCTGAAAAAGGCATGTTCCCATTTTAACACTTGAAAGTCCCTGTGTTGTTTTACTTCCTAGTGCTTTGGATTCCCCGCATTTTCAGTGCCTTTTGCGCTATTGTCCCATTTCAGGGACAAATGATTCTACCCTTCACAAATTATATTTATGCTGTTTGAATGTGCATCATAGACTTGAGAAGGGAGACTTTTAGGAACTGTGTTTGAGGGAGATGGCAGCCTCACCAGTGTCCTGGTTTTATCCTGTGATACTGGATTAGGCCAGGGATGACTTCTCAGTACCAGGATCAGAAGTTGGGTTTGTTCAGTTACGCAGCCCCAGACAAACTCCTTGTGATGTGACAGAGCCAGCAGCTCAGGAGGTTTATTTGAACTACTCATGTTCTGTGTTCATCTCAGTAATGCTTCTGAGGCAGAATTTCTATTTACTGTCACCAGGATTCTCATTTCTGTAGTCTTTGTCTACTGACCTGCAGAGCCCAGGCTTTCCCCTCAACACCCATATAATTACACCTCAAAGTAAGGGTTTGGGGCTTAGATTATGGCCGTTAACATCACTACATATTATTGGAAGTAATATGATTGGTTATGGAATCTACATGATCATTTAAGGACTAGCTTCTGTCAGTATGTTGTGTTATGATCTGCTTCCCAATTGCTTTTCAGTCACAATAGCTTGCTTTTGATTTTAGCAGTTCATTAACAGTCTGTAGCAGACAGTGATGAAATGCTTATTGCAGGTAACTGTTACAGACATAAAAAGTGCAATATTTTCTCTCACATCTGTAAGATGAAAGATTTTTATATGCTTTAACCTTATGTTGAAATAAGACATTGCACTTCTGAACTGAGCACATCTGCAGTAGGAGTGATTATGAAGAAAAACATCCCATCAAATATATGTATTTATCCAATGACTCTAGCTCCCGTTTTCATTATACTCTTAATTATTTTCTTTTTTAGACATTATTTTTCTTCAAGGAACAGAAGTCATATTTAAAGTAGCACTGAGCCTACTTAGCAGTCAAGAAACAGCTATAATGGGATGTGAGAATTTTGAGAACATTGTTGATTTTCTTAAAACCACTATTCCAGACATGACTCAGCCTCAAATGGAAAAAATTATTACTCAGGTAAGGATGTTTTTCTCTTAACTTTTTTCCCTCAGTTTAATTTACTTTAAAAAAATTCTGCCTACACTATATGTACAAGGCTTCTCAGTATGTTCCTTTTGGTTTGAAATGCAAAGGTGTCGTTTTCTCAGTAACTTGTATACAAATAGGATGTGATTGGATTTCAAAGGGTTTTTAACTGCAATTTTATCAGGACCTAAGTTCCTACCTCAAGGTTTAGTAGAAGGTTCTTTTGTATCCCATCTACGGAAAAAAACCATGACTTTGCTATAAATTTCCCCTCACCATCAGAAGAGTAGAAGGAGCCTATTTTCCAAATCTAAACCCAGCAGTTGCTTCGTGTCAGTGGATGAGCAGTCTAACAGCTTGTGATGTTGACGAGAAGCACAACTTGCCGTGGTGGGAAGAGGCAGTATCACCACAACTTCCCCTGCTCATCCTTCAAACTTCCAGATGTACAGTGCCAAGTATCCCCATGAGAACTTTTCTGACACCTCCAACTTAAAATTCTACAACTTAGGAGGCTGGTGAGGCACTGCTTTCATGATCTGTATTAAAATCAAGGTCAAGCAAACTTCTGTCGTTCTGTGGGTGTTGCTTCTATCCTCCTGGGGATCACTTTTAGGATGTCCCCATGCAACTTCTCCTTCTCACCTTAATCCTCTTCTTGGAGGAATCACATTTGGCAGGTGCCGGAGGTAAAAGCTCCTCAGGATCATCCCTGCCTTTGTTGGGTATGGGCAAGGAGGACTGGAGTAGTGTTATTTCACCAGTATTAATTCAGCTGCATGGCAAAGGGCTGGAATAGAAAAGAAACACAGAATTACTGCTGATGAGATATGAAATGCTTCTTGAGAAATACTGTCCGTGGCTGGAATCTTCACCTCTACATCATCTTCCTCTGCACTGAAGCTGAAAATTGAGAATGAACCTCAGTCTAGTACCTTTACTATGAACTTGAGAACAGTCTTCCCCCTTCAGGTGGTAGCTCAGAGATAACAGAAGAGCTCTAAAAAAACATGTCCATATGCAGGAGTGCAGTTAACACCGATGCATTCCTGTAGCTTGTTAATGTTTGAATGTTTCAGGTGCTGTTAGTTAAGAATTCATTTTTAGACAATGTGTAGATCTTCATTTCCTCTTTGCATTGACTTTGATTGTCTTGCTAAACCGGTGTCAGGCATTTCCGTGTCTCTTCAGAAGTCATTGAGTCTAGCAACGATAGAGATGGTAGTTTGATATTTTTAATACTATTAGAAATCAAAGCTCTGCTCTGTGCTCTGCATGGGTTGCAGAGCAATCATGCTGTGGTGAGCATGGCAGAAATCTGTGGCTTTGTGCAAAGCCAGGTCTGACTGAGTAAAGAATGGGTTATGCTGCCAGAGCAGAAGTGAATGTGGTTATACGCAGGTCAGCTCAGCTCTTAGAGTAAGATCTCCTGCTTGCCTGTGGTGTGGTCTCATGCCGAGCAGCCCTCCGGGTCTGCATTCGTGTGTAGACTGCCTGTATCCTATTGCTTTCATCTAGGCTGGCTGCAGGGGGAATTACTTGGCTGTCTCAGTGTTGTAATTCCCAGGACCATCCTCTTATAATGGATAATGAAAGACAAATATAGACATTATGCAGAACTGTAATACATAGATGAAGAATTGACCATGTAGCTATGTAGAGGAAAATGGCACTTGAACACTGTATATAATTTTAAGTTTTACCTCATTTGAATTACCCAAAGAACAGCAAAAGTAATGCAGAATTTGTTTTTTTAGGGGATCCATCTTCTGTTGGTGGAATGTTTGTGATCACTAGGACAAGGAACAGAAAAATAATGTCTCTGTAGACATCCTTCAAATCCTAGTCTAAAATATTTGGTAATTTTCAGAAGCTGAGAGGCTGTGACTAGATGTGTAAACAGATAAGGGTTATATGGTCCCATCAATATTAGAGGCTCAGTTCCATAGTCTTCACAATGCTTTATCACCAGAGTATCCCAATAAGAAAATAGTGTGTCTTCATGCAGAGATAGAGCACAGGGAAACTGTAATCACGAAGAATGTTTTTATAGAGTCTATAAATGAGCACTTGGAGTGGAGATCCAGTTTTGAGGGTAGAGATGTGATGAATCCTGGATTATTCTTCCTCATTGTATGATGCTGTTCCCATCACAATCTGGTGAGAATTAAATTTAAAAATGTTGTTTTGAACTTCTTAATGTTCCTGAGCAAGAGTGGATAAAACTTTGTCATATTATAGAATTCTTAGACTAAATTGGACTTTTCTGCTGATACATCTTTCTATAAGAGATGGTATTTGTTAATAGTAAAAGGTATGATCCAATTTATTCAAAAGACTGTGATTTATTATGGCTGCAATAAGAACTCTAGATGTTAAAATGCTCCTACTGTAGACTTCCCCTTAAAGTACTTTTTTGAAGGAAAAACATTAATTTAATCAAGCAGACTTGACTCTTAGCCAAGCATTCATGTGGAATAAGTGCTCCCTATTGTAGTTAAAAATTGTTTTTTCTCTCATGGTAGGTGTTTGAGATGGATATTTCAAAACAGCTCCATGCCTACGAAGTAGAATACCACGTTCTTCAGGATGAACTGCAGGAAAACATGAGTCCCTGTGAGGAAGGTGAACCCCTGGAGAAGCTGGAGAGGGCAAACAATCATCTGAAGAGACAAAACATGGATTTGTTGGAGAAGCTACAGGTAAATAATTTAAGACTACAAAATCATGGAGAAGTCATTTTTATGATTCGGCCATTAGACTTGAAAGCGGTTTTTTAATGTATGTGGGAAGTCTCCTCACTGCAAGACCTTATGCAGCTGACCAGTTCTATTGGCAGTGATTTACTTCTGCTAGACATACTGTGCTGGTTTAAAGGTAAACTGTCAGGAGAAAGGAACCCAACTCAAAAGAGATTATAAGTCAGAATTACAATTTAATAAAAATGATACAATAAATACAATTATTCAGATGAGCAGTTGGCTCTAACCCAGAAAAAAACAGATGTATAACCCGGCACCCTGGGGCATGAACAGAATGGTGTTCGTTGGCCTCCGTGCTGAGCCTCACGTGGTCCCTCCCCTGCCCTGAGTNTGATACAATAAATACAATTATTCAGATGAGCAGTTGGCTCTAACCCAGAAAAAAACAGATGTATAACCCGGCACCCTGGGGCATGAACAGAATGGTGTTCGTTGGCCTCCGTGCTGAGCCTCACGTGGTCCCTCCCCTGCCCTGAGTCCAAGAGTAAAAGGAGAGGAAAACCTGTTGGTTCCAGTGATGGTTGCAGTCTGATTGAGGTTGTGGTCTTCCTCTGGATCGCAGGAGTGGTACCAGAAGTCCCAAGCCCCCAAGATTATATTCCCTCAGGTTCAGGCAGGAATGCCCAGTACTTCCCCCAGGGCGGGGAGTTCCACAGTGACTGTGAGTCATGGGATGTTTTTGGGAATCCTTGATGGCCCATTAGCAGAGGTGACCCCTCAGGCTGGGTGTGGAGGTGCTACTGACACCCTAGAATCATTGGGGTGAGGACAGGAACATCCTCCTGTCTCACAGGCCTCTGAACACCCAGCTGATAGCCTGAGGGGTCAGGTGTGCTCTGGGCAGCTGCTGCGAAGGGTCTGTTGTTAACAGTTTCTGGGAAATGACATAGAGGGTGTAGAATACACAGTTGGGGTTATACTCACACAGTGATGAACTGGTCCTGGCTGTTCTAACTAAGCATATACTTTTAACTCCATTGTCATTCCTTGGACCTTTCTTTCTTGATTCAGATTTCTCTTTTCCCAAAATATCTCTACTTTTATCTCCTATAAAATCTATTGGCAAAACTTGTGTATCTTACTGAAAAGTAAGTACTCTGTCCCTTCAGCTGTTTGCTTTCCTATTGGAAAGTTTTAAGAAATAATCCAGAATAATTATCTTAATTACTTAATTACTAAATAATTATATTAAATACTGCAAGTGCAGTAGACTTGCTCTCTCCAGGCCTTTGTAGGCAGTATCATTTTGTTTCCTTCTGCTGAAACTCATAGTCCTACTTTTGGTAGGTGGTCTCTCCTAACAGACTTGACTTCATATGAATGTCCACCAGATAAAGTTTGTTTTTAAAAAATCCTGCCTCCCTCACTATTCACCCTTTGTCCCATAGCCTGGCTAAGACTTGTTCCAGCTTTCAATATGTGTATTGTCCTGCATTTTCTTGAAAGACAAGCTCTTTTTTTTTCATTACTGGGCTATTTCTTGTTATATTTATTAAATTGAACAAGCACTGGAAAGAGCTCAGAGGGCACTTTCAACTTCTGAGACCTAAAATAGAAGAACGCAAAAAAAGGAAAAATCAAATCCTCATTATTTTTGTGTTTATGGGCTAAGGTTGCTGTGCTGTGCTCTTTTGATATTGAAAACAGGAATCACTTTTTTTACTATTGTTGGTTTTGCTTAGTTATTTTTCTTTACTTATTTACTGCAGCCTGGGCTTTTACCTCTGTTATAAAAATGCACGAACAACACAGAATAATTGAGGGTGACTGATTTGAAAGGCTCTGTCGAAGCTCTTCTGTTCTTCCAGAGAGCCATACAATAACACATCTATCTCAGTTCCTTGACTTCTTCACCTTTTTGTTTGTATGGCATCTTCATTCCTCTGCTTGGGCCCTTTCCTAGGAACAACCAGAATTTCCCCACTTCCCACAGAGGGACATTTGCTATTGCTGAGATCCAGGGTTTCTGTCGACTAGCCAGAGGAAGCTGTAGGTCTTTTATTGGAGAATAAAGAAAATATTGGAGAATAGGGAACATTGCTTTTAGACTTAATGTTGAGGTTCTCTTTCCCTTTAACCTCTCCATCCTGCTAATTTACTTTATTACATAGGTTTCCCATTGATTCATCACTATCGGGCAGGTCATTTCTTCCAGTGTTACTGCAGCTGCTGATTTCTTTTTTCTCCCTGCACCTCCAGTTCCTTGTTACTCTCAACTGTCCCTTGCTTACTGCAACTTGTATGTCTCCTTCCCTCTGTAAAGCTTTCAGAAATCCTTCAGATTTATCTAGTGACTGTATGATACACAGTAGGCAATCCTTGTATCGTCTGCCTAGTCAGATGTCTTTTAGAACCACCTATGTTATTCTTTCCTTAACAAATACCATATCATAATACTAAAAAAAAAGCTATTCAGAATGTATGGATTTATTATAATGTTATTGTTTACAGGTTGCTCACGCTAAAATTCAGAGTCTAGAAGCCAACCTGGAGACTATTTTGACTCGAGAGAATAAAATGAAGACTGTAATTCAGTCCTTGGAACAGGAGAAGATAACGTATCAAAAGACTCTTGAGCAGATAGTGAAGTATTTGCCAGCGGAAGCATTGTCTGACTGTGAACTGCTCCTGAAGGAAGTAAACTACAACCCAAATAATAAAATAAGGAGTAAGCCATAAACCGGGGCTCTCTAGGCAGCACTGCTTCAGAAAAGGGAACGAAAAGATGAGTATGCTGCTTTCAATAGCTACTTAGCAATAGGCAACGGTATTATCCAAAACTAGTGCTGGGACACTCATAGCTACAAATGGGCCTTCAAATGTCCATATGCAAATTCAGGCTATTAATTTTTTTATGATTATGTAAATAAATCACAAGGGGGAAATAAAGGATTCTCATATGTAATATTGATGAGTAGATGTATATTTAGAGTTGACCTAAAGGAAAAGAGAAATTTCAGTAGACAAAGCCAAGATAAAGGTGATCTACAAATTCAATCTGGATGTGCTTGTCCTGTAGTGAAATGAGGATAGTGTGTCTTTATATATATATGTATATTGAATATGTTGAATAATACTTGAAGAAAAAAAAAAAAAAGAGAATGTAATTTTCCCTCCAAAGGGCAACATGTTTCACATCTTCTCTGGAAAATCTGTGTGAACTCATGCGTGCCTCTCTTTTAATTCTACTGACATTGTGAGCACAGACCAATAAGCAGAACAAGTATCACGACTTGGTTCGTACAGAAAAAGCTCTAGTGCCATCAGCTGCCTGGGCTGTACCAGTCAGCAGTGTAATTCCACATGCATGTTGGAACTGGAAACAAGAAGCATTGCATCATAGCTCCACCTCCGTAACTCAGAGCTGAGAAATAGGTATCTATGCGCACTCGCAGAACTTGCAAAGCCAAGAGCTAACGGTGACTACTCCTTCCTTCCTGGCCTGTTTGCTTCCACCTGTCCTGGGGTTGATCATGATAACAGGAGGAAGAAAGCACAGCTGTGGGCTGGTATTTATTCTGATGTTAATTTTCCACCCGAGACTTGGTGTCGTAAGAGTTAGGTGTGTAAGGGGTTCTCATTTAACCAAAGAAATATTGCAAGAAGCCTTGTCTTATTGTAGTGGGAGGCAGAAAGCTGTTCTTAAATTTTGTTTGAGAAGGCAATTGAGGTAGGTTGCGGGAAGTTGAGCGTAAGTGCACAAGAAAGGACCAAGCAAGTTTCAAATATTATATACTTTTCAGTTTTCACATATACAGTGGATATACATTTCAAAGGGGATTCTGGAGTACAGGCACAGTTTTAATAATACTTTCCAGGCTATTCCTGTTTAAATACTGCTTTGTGGTCTTCTTTTTAAAACAATAGTCATGAATTTGTGTGTTCTGGGCAGAAGGTTAGATAAGCTCTGATCATTTCAAGGGAGAAAATATGTTTATAAAGGTATGAAAAGTTATATATAGATTTGAAAATGTTATTGGGGAATTTTTGAGAAGGCTTAGACAAGTGTGTTATAGACAAGTATTTTGGAGTGCATGTCTGAACTGTTAATTGAGTGTTACAGTGGCTCATGTTATACCATTTACACTGTATTTCAGAAAACACTTATTCTTTTTAGTAAGAAAAACAATTAAGCAAAGTGCCAAATCCAGCAGTGTCTTTTTGCATAAGATTGTCCAATTTAGAAAGCAAGGACTGAATATAACTGCTTTCTAAGTTATATGCTTTATGTTAACATAAAAGTGAGAAGCAACAATGCTGATTTGCTGCACGCTGCTGTGGAACTTAGGGGCTTGGGCTCTCCTGGGGTTTTTTGTTGTTTTTTTTACTTCCATGATGTTTTATTTGATTTACTTAACAGACTTTCTTTTTTTATTTGGGGTGAAAGGTCTTAACACTGTGTATGAAATTATGTGGAATCTGTCTAGATATTTCAAGAATGTTGTATTGTACTAGGTGGGAAAATGCCAATTGAAAAGGCAGTTCTTTGCAGTTTTGTTCAGAGTAAGTTTTAGCCATTGTGTACATAAAAAAAAAAACAATCCCAGGAACTGCAGCAGCTTTTATTATAAGGAATCAAGGTTATTCAGATACATCTTTTTTTTAAGATGCACTGAATGTGCTTTATCCTCTGTTTCACTTATAAAATTTTTCATGTAATGCCTGGAGAAATTCCAATAAATGTCATTGCTGCATTTCCCATGGCCTCTGGCTGGTTTTATTTTTCTACACTTCAAATGGCAATCTCATTTTCAATATTACTGTTTACATGAAATATGAAAAGGACCTGGTTTTAGTTTCTAGTTGTGGGGAAAAAAAACCTGCAGGATTTGTTAAAAAACAGAGAGTACAAGGACAGAAATTCTCAGGGAAAATAGTTTTCCGTTGTTCTTAACTGAAGATGAAATTGTTAAAAGGTGTTTTTGTTCTGTAGCAGTTCAGTTAGTACATATGCTATGCTGTGCATCTAGCTTGGGAGGAGGAAGAGGACAGCATAACAACATAGAGGAATAAACTACAGAACTAAAACTACAGTGAGGTAAGTGCCTTGTGGTTTTAGGACATTTATGATTTGTTGTTTGTATGCTGAACCCGGGTGTGCCTGGTCACTGGGTTTAGGATGTGCATCATGAAGCCTGCATTCAAGCAAGTATCCCGCAGATCATCTTCGGAAGAATAATCATCAAGATTATCTAGAAGATTGAACTCTTGAGGAAAAAATGTCTGCTGTTTTCAGGAACGGGTAACTTAGACTGCTTTCTGCTGTCAAAGGGCTTTTTTGAAAAGTCTGGGAGGACATATGACCTTTTAGCTAGCAAACTAGCTGGTAAGTCAGGAGTACTGCTTGCCAGGAATAGAGCTGAAGTAAGTCAGTCTGGTAAGAAGGTCTAATGTAGGAAATTTGCATCTTTTATGGATGAAAAACCTGTCCAGAAAGTTAGTTGTTTGTTGGGCTTTTTTCTTTTCCCAAAACAGAAAGTGTTTCTTTCCACAAATTTAATTATTTAAGGATCCTTAAAGTAGCATTTTTTTTCACTTTTGTCTAAAAAAACCATTAGATTTTGCATAATAAAATAGACCTGACTTGAAATCACAAATCTAGATCATCTCAAGTAATTTGATTGTGCCCTCTTCACAGTTCTTTGCTTAATATCAATACAAGAAAGCTGAACAATTTGTAACATGCAAAAGAATTTCAGCAGTTTGATCCAAGAATCTGCTTAGTAGTGTGATCCAGAGGGTCTACATTTGGACGCTTAATCTAAAACCTCAAACCATATAGGTATTAATGTGAATAGCCTTTTGTGTGTTGAGGGGAATAACCCCAGGCACTGTTAATAGTGATTATCCACTCAGTCTTTTGTACTCTTTGTAATCAAAGATGGGTGTTGACAGGCACGTGCAGGCCGTAACATGTCAAGCTTTGCACCAGGCTACACCATCCTTCAGAAGAATTGTAATTGATTCTGTATTTCTGTGGTTCGGTTTTTACTGTCAGTGTTAGCTATTGAATGCATTTAATGTATGCTTTTCCTTCCTCAGTCTTTCGAGGGACTAGAAAGAACAAAATTTAACTTTATTTTCCAAAAAGAGACATCAGATGTTTAGCTATACCCTTCCTCCAGACATCTAGTGTGAAAGAGATAGAATTTATGTGCTTAAAGTTTAACATGTTAGCTCACTCTATCTGAAAGCACACTGAATGCTGCAGTGACAGTAAAAAGCTGGGCAGTGAAGCAAAGATGACTGTGCCTTGAACACCTAATGGTTTGCAGTGAAGTAGAACCTGGATGGATTGGCATTTGGTGTGGTGCTTGGGTTTATTTTAGTGTTGACTTTAATTGTGGACCGAAGGAAGGAGCTGGCAGTGCTCCTTTACCGAAATGTTCTGTTGGTATTCCCTTTGAGACATTTTCCAGCCTGTTACTGTACTCTTTAGAAGTCCTACTCAGCAGCCACTTTTTAACAGGGGATTTGGGAATTTTGCTTGTAGTTTTACTGTTAAAAAAACTTCTGGATCTTATCCAAACTATTTCTATACTCAAATTGCAACTTTTGCAAGTCTTCATTGTGATAAAAGAAGTAAGAATGTTTTAATATGTAGGTTTTATTTTTTATGAGAGCGTGTGCTGAGAGATGAAATAAATGCCATGCATCTTGTCTTGCTGGAACTTACATGGGAACAAGTATGCTGTGCCTGATTCACCCCCAGGCACGGTTGTCTCTTTTGCTGCCACTGCTACTGTTGGCTCCTATGTTGGCTCATATTCAACTTGCCATCAACCCAGGCCCCTAGATCACTTTCTGCAGGGCTGCTCTGCAGCCTCTCATCCCACAGTTTGGACATATGACCAGGATTGTCACATCCCAGGTAGAGAATACAGCACTTGTTAAATTTCATACAGTTGGTGATTGCCCAACTCTGGAGTCTATCTAGATCTCCCCATAAGGCCTCTCTACCCTCAAGGGAGTCCACAGCTCCTCCTAGTTTGTTATCATCAGCAGACACGGGGACTAGAGATACTCTGGGGCACACTGTGAGGTGCAGATCCAAGTTAGCTGGAACCTGGGAGCAGCCACAATGGCACTGTGCAAAGCCTGGCTTGCTGAACCCAGGAACCAGTCTATGTTTGTCTTGGAGCGCTGGCCATCACGTCCATGCTGCATTTTGGGGTTCCTTGCTGCAGATGGGGTCAAGCCTGGCCTGTGGACCGAGCGCCTGTTTGTCCCGTGCAGTTTGTGCTCCTGAAAGTTGTCTGCCTATTAGGGCTACATGCTGGGACAGCATTATGATGCAAACCAAATCAGAGAAAGTAGAGATGAATGGGAGATTTCCTTAGAAGTACACACTTGATTCTAACCAAAACCCTGCCATAGGCAGGGCCCAGTGCCAGTCAGCATCCCATTGGTACTTGTGGAGGATACAAGACTAGTTTTGTATGAAGCTGCTGGGCTGTCTGCACTCTCCTCTCCAACACTCAGTAAAGGGTGTTTGTTTTTGTTTTTTTTTTACAGAGCTACAAAAGAGCATTTGCCTTCATTTTTAGTGATCAATCTGCTAAAATTGATGCTTCAGAAGAAATCATAGTTACTAAATTTGTGCTTGAATATTGCCCACAAGGTGTCACTGTTTGTTTTGGACATGCAGCTCGTATATGTGGCTGTATGGTGGTTGCTGTGGCGCTTATTTGAAAGAGGACAATTAACTTAGTCTCCTGCTTGATGAACCATGATGCTTTATTTGCGTGCTGTTTGTAATAAAAGGTGATGTTTGTGTGATTGTTTGTCAAAGACTTTATTATAATGAGAGGACTTACTAAATGACATATAGGGCCTACTCAGAAAAAAGATGCTTTAGTTGCAGTATTTTTTGTCTGCTCTTTTGTGAAAGAATTATGGAAGCACTTCTACACCCTACAACAGTCTCCAGCAATTGGCTCCCAGGTGTCTCCTTTTATCCTGTTCTGATTGAGCAGAATTTGTTTCTTGAAAGCAGCATTGAGTTGATCTGGTCTCACTGTAGTCTGATTCTGCACTTGCTCTTTTAATTTTTTTAGAATAAGGCTTCCTTGCAATAGTCTTTCCCATGCCCACTGAGTCTCAAATAACCAATTCTTCTTCCCTGGTTTTCTTTTAATTAATGTTACTGGCTTTCAGTGATAGAAGAAAAATGAAGGATTTGCTCCTAATTTTCCCAGAGCTACAGAGAATGATTTGCTGCTTCCATTTTCGAGTTAACACATATTCCTCCTACAGCAGTGCTTCCAGAATGAGCATTGCACTCACTCTGAAATGCGGGGCACACGTTCAAGATAACGTGTTGTTCCAACCACCCAGACACAGCTGTTCTCAAATACGTCTGAACAACAAGCACAAAGCACGTTTACCTCCCAACCAGAGCCTAATGTTCAAACCATACTCAGGTAATTATGGCATCAGCAGCTCCCTGGGGATCTTTGGGTATAAGCAGAGAGACCACAGCTCTTTTACAATGCGTTTGCATTTGTGAAAGCACCAAATTATAGATGGGCCTAATGGGTTGAAGGTGCTTAAAGCAGGGCCAGTGCACTTCATGTGCAATACACCATCATTTGAAAAGCTATCACGTTGTGGAAACATCATTCAAGTGCTAATTTAAATAATACTAACATCTGAAATGAAAGCATGTTCTGACATTTATAGGTTTAATGTCTATTTCTGCACTCTACCAAAATAGATGGGCTGTGGGTGGATCTATGATTATCGCTATGCATAGCAAGACAAAAACTGTGTAGGCAGCTGGTATTGTGCCTGGGTAAATATAGATGAAGGAGAATCTGGAGCAATTTTTTGATGTCACATGTTTATTTAAGAAATAATTAGAAACAACGTTAACTTCAACAATGCTTAAGGCTTTGGAGAGGGAGAGAGTATCTTAAAAATTCAGTGACCAAATATGCCTCCATACTGCATAGCCTGCGGTCCCACTAGCAGGGATGGAGTTGTGCAGTCCTGGGAGCAGTGATTCCCTGCAGCCCTTTGCCTGCTGAGCAATCACAGCTGTTGGGCTGGATGTGTTGTCAAGCCATCATCCTAAACAAAATTTGTGATGTTTGTATCCTCTCCCCTTGTGGTGATCCTGAAAATTTCAGAGGGTTTTTATAGGCTGAAGTGGGCATTTTTTTTGTCACCTCCTGGTATTGCATGTTGTGGAAGGAGCAAAGGTAGCAGTCCTTTTGGAAGAACGTAATTTATCACTTTTTGCCTTAGACAAGTGACAAGTAAAACATACATGGTGCTTCCTACTCTAAATGGACCAGTGAAGGGAAAGGAGGAATGCCGAACCACTCAACTGCTCACAGTGGCATAACTGCCTTTAATAACATGTGCTTGTGCATAACTACAATAATATGTCCATTGGAGGCCAAATTCTAGCAGTTTTCTGATGGAGACCAATAGATAAAATTCTGACATAGTGCTGCAGCAAACTTTGTAGGAGAGGGATCAGTGTTGTGGTGTTTTGGTTATGTCAGTGGGTGAGAGGAAACATAGGAATGCAGTGGAGGGTAGCCCAGGTCTGACACTTGATACCATCTTTTTCTACAGACTGACCTGCACAGGTCCCCATTGACTTTCTCCTCACAACAAAATGTGCAAACTAGTGTTAAACTCTGCGTGTGTTTCTTTCCCTCATATCTTTCCAACTTGATATACAGCTGGATCCTGTCTTCCTGCAGAGGATATATTTTTTTCCCTTCAGGCCAGCTGGCTCTCAATGTGCAGTCATTCCCCTCCTGTTTGCATTCTTCACAAAGGTCTTCACTGACTATTTCCTTGTCTTGTGTGTGATGTTCTTACCAGACTCAGCCTGCTGGAGAAACATAGCATCAAATCTCTTGTGTTTTTCTAAGAAACGCATTTCCATCAGCCTGATGGGCAGCAGCATTGCTTCCCATCTCACGTGGAAAGGCAGAGGGTCTTGTCTGGCATTTCCTTGGGGTTAGTTTGCATGCTCCTGCAGAGGTTATGCACAAGCAATGCCAGCGGATGCTTCATGTGCCTGCTACAGCTGGCTTCTCATTAAAGGTCCAGGTTTTGGATATCTGCAACACCCATGTCTGTATGTAGAGGTGTTGGGGTTTTTTTTATCTATCTCTCAGTGGAAGTAAACCTGATGCAGTTAAACAGAGCTGGAGGAAACATCAGTTGAGGGGACTGGAGATGTGTAAAGTGGTTGTATGTGGGAGGGCACGAAAAAGTGGAATAAAGGTAGGAAATCATAAATTAGATGTGACAAACGCTTCTGCTCTTACAGCAGCTTATTTATACCAGAGCACATGATAGCATGCCCGTTTTTGAGGATTTCTGATTTCTTCACATTTGTCCTACTTACCTCTTACAAAAAGAATATATTTTTCCTAGCACCACCTGAAGTGGTCTTAGCATCCTAGAGAGCCAAAGCACTAAAATGACTCCAAGTTGCTAAGTGGAGAGTCCTGCATTTGGAAATGATATTTATTTTGTGATGTAACAGAGCCTAGAGAGATGCTACAACATAAATCTGCTAAGACAGCAAAATATGTACACTGTCCCAAGAAATTTACCATTAAATCAAACAGATGGGAAGAAGGACAGGAGTGAGTTTCTAAGAACATTGTGGGCCCAGGACAATTATGATCAGTTTAGGCATATGTACAACTATATTGTAGATGCCTGCTTTTAGAAGTGGGAAGATTTAATTCAGCCTTGATCACGCTTTTTGGTTCAACACTGATTTTGTAGAGACACCTCTGAAGAGTAAATCTTATTAATCTACTTTTGCTACCTACCTTTTTCTGGCTGTGTTGGGTCCTAAAACATTTGCTCAGTCCTTTCTTCTCTCCCATCCACCCCAAATATCAGCAAGAAAATGTCCTCTATATAATAACTTAATGCTTAGCACAATTAAGGAAGTGAAAAGCCTGAATTCTGGTCAAAAATTCATCCTGGAAAAAAAATGCCAGGGGAAACATGTAATGTGGTCAGCTTCCACAACCTGTTTGTTTACTCTTATACTTAGAGATTCAAATAATGAGCATGACTGAACTCTCACAGGATGTCAGTTACTGACTCTCTCCCCCATTTATGGCATGCTTTGAGGGAAATTATAATGAACATGCTATTAAACAAAACATGAACCCTCAGGCTACCTGAGCTATGGCAGATCCTCTGCTCCTTCAAGTGTGTAAGTCTCTCTTCCTGCTCCCCTGTGTGAGCTGCAATCCTGATAGGACTTTCCAGCCCATCCTTGCTCCTAGACCCGAGAGTCAGGATCTGCAGCCACCATGTTAGGGAGGGCAGGAAAAGAAGAAGGAAATGTGGTGCTCTCACTGTCCCTCCACACATGCAAAGACCAAGACACACTGATGTTCTCCAACTCCAGTGTTATCTGAGCTAGTAGTTTTGGGGGGGTTTATTATTGGTTTTATTTCTTCCTTTTATTTCACCTTGTCCCAGGGGAATCCGAGTCTGAAGAAAGTCTCAGTGTAAACCTCTGAACACAGAAATAAATTGTAGTCCATCCTGTGTTTGATAGGAAAATGAATAGCAATGAAACTTTGCCTGGAGCTGCAGGAAAAAGTGAAGGGGAAGGATTTGCTGCTGCCTGGAACTGCAGGGAAAGGTGAAGGAGAAGGATTTGCTGCTGCAGATGCCTTAAGTAGATTGAGCATGCTGGAGTTTAGGGCCTGGTTTAATATATCTGTCATAAAATAAATGTGTGCTCTATCACCCTCTGTAGTATGTGCACAGCAGCAAACCACTTCAGACACAGCTAAAAGTGTAATGGGCCAGAGGCAGGGAAGGACAAGGAGAAACAGAAGGGAAGGAGGGAACATGGACTGCAGGAGAGAACAAGGACTGGGGTTGCATTAGGTATGTGAGGAGAAACATATGCCACTTTTCTTTGCATGCTGGAGGTGCCTCTCAGCATGAGGTCTGGAGTCACCTGTGTACATGTGTCATATATGTCACATGTCTGGGTTCACAATCTCTCTCTTGGACTCTGCCAGGAAGGTTTACAGCTCTCCAGGCTGTATATGTAATGGTTACTGCCCTTTCACAGTAACTAAGTAGGGAGCAGAAAGTACCTACCACCAAAATCTTTGGTAGACATGAAACATGCTGATGGAACCCACAATCACTGCTCCCCACAAACAGGGCTCCTTTTCCCACAGGAAACAAGTCACATGTTAAGTTTTGCCACAGACCCAAAGACATTTTAGCGCTGAAGTGGGTAAAACCTTTCCCCCTTCCCAAAGAGCAAGTTCAGCACCATTTAAACTTCAAAATAACAAAAAGGAAGAGGTGAGCTTTGGAGCGAAGATCCAGTGCACAAAATCCCTGCATCTCTTTGGCTTGGCCTCTGAATTGCAGTGAAGAGGAACTTTTGTTTTCAGAACAATTTGAAATCCGAATGCCAGGCCAGGCAGTTAGAGCATGTGCCCTCCTTGGTGTTAGCTTTTTTGTAACCCTCCAAATGCAAGAGCATCCATCCAGTCTGATTGGTGCATTTTTTTTTTTTCTTCTTTAATGTCAAAATATACATTGTTCTGTGCATGTAAATGATAAATATAATTTCAGTACAGAGAGCTCAAGGATGTCTAGTGTATTTCTTTGATTTTTCAGGGCCAATAAAACTTGTGTACTGAGAGTGGCTTCCTTTAGTCATCCTTTCCCAAAAGCTTTTACTATTTCCTTTCTCTCCACATGAAAAGCCACATATTGTCATGGCTATTATACCGTATAGGATTAACTTAAAGTACAGCAGTGAGCTTGCAAAGGTTTGGAGTGTAGAGCTTTCTGTGAAGTCAGATACCTAAGTATTTAAGCACTCTTCTCATTTACATAATCTATTTGTTATATTTGTTAACAGTTATTCTCTCTTCCAAATCCTACATCTGACCTCCACTAGGCAAATGTCAGAGCATTTAGATGAGCATTTAGAAATGCATTAGGATGTAGACAAAAGGAAGAAGATCACTAGTTTCTCAACAGGGGTCACAGTTCTTTAACCACAGTGCAGAGCTGATGTGATCACCAATCCTTTCCCCTTATTCAATTTTGCCCCTTACAGCCATGGAAATAAAGAAATCTTAGTAAAAATAACTGTTTCACTCAATTCCTTTCTGATCGTAGCCTGCATTAAAAGCTTTGTTATTTTCCCTGCACTCTGAATGCTGGAGGCAGTGGTGGGAAAAAGCCAGGTAGCTCACAGAGGGCAGGGTTCACCACAGCTGTGGCAGGGAAGGATGGAGGAGCAGGGTGCCAGGCTGAGATGGTGGTGACACAGGCAGTTGAGAAGTGATGTAATTTCCAGGGAAAACAAGACCATCTAGATGTGCCCTCCCTGTCAGCCTCCTATCCCTGCTCCTTATGCTGCAGCCCAGAATCCTGAAGTGTAGGGGCAGGGGCAGGTGGCGGAGCAGCAGCAGAGATGTGGGCAGCAAAGGCAAGGTGGATTCTTTAGGGATTGAGGAGCAGTCCTCAACTTTTCTCTGCTTTCACCAGCCTCTTTGCAGCCTTCTGGTGAAAGCTGAGATAGGGCTGTGAAGCAGAAGCGGGTGGTCTTAACCAAGAAGCTTAGGGACTATGGGGGCTGAGGTGGTGATAAAGGTGTCTCCTGCTCTTTTTGCAGAACCCTCAACTTTGAGGGAACTTGGTAGGAAACAGTCAAAACTGTTAGTGGTTCCTTATTTTGTTTCTATCACCCAAAGAGAAAAATAGCACTGACAAAAAAAATTAAATCCCCAGAATTTTATTCATTCTGCTTACAGAGTTCTGGGTGCTTGCTGTTAGGTTTGGGGAGGCTGAGAAGACTACTGAATCTGAAACTCAGGCTTTGTGTAAATTTTCAAAATATACAGAATGATAAACGTTTATAGAATGTTTTGGTTAATCTGTGAAGACTAATTTAACCGCAGCGTTGTTTGCTTTAGTGTCTAATCGTTATCATCTTGATTTCCAGGTAAATTCTTTACAGAGACTCCCACTGAATGGAGTTACACACACAAACCTGGGTTTGCCCTGCATAGTCATGAGCTGTCACCTCTACAGTGGCACTGAGGTTGTTCCTTAGAAACTGATGACTGGGAGCTAACATTAATGAGAATCATTTTAGGGTATTGAGCCATGACTCAACTTTCTTAAATCCAAAGGAAATTGGGTGTACGTGGAGAATGACAGCTGCTAGGAGTAGGATTGAAAAGGAAGCACTGTATTAAATATATACTTAAATGCTTCATAAAATACTTAATAGAATATATACTTATGAAAGTATATAGTGGAAGAGAATAGTCTCACCTGGGAGAACTAGGTAGGGCTAGAAATTTTGGCTGTGTCCTTCAAACCACTGCCAAACAGGAAGTCTTATCTCAAAGGAGGTGGGCTAGAGGAGAGTTACTGTCCAGATTTACCCCACATTGTGAGGCACTTGAGTGTTTCTATGCACTCTCTGCAGGAGGGGAAGTGTGGGAGACCTCCAGAGGATAATCCAGGCCTTATGTTAACTTTCAAGTAGTTTAGTCTGAGACTGGAATTACTCCCTGGAGGACCTCTCTTGTCTCACTGACTTTTGAAGAAGAGTTAAATTAATTGGGTGTGCCTTACTTAGTTGGGTAAATCTAGGCCTAAATGATGGGATTTCCCTTTTGTTGAAATGGTGCAATTGATGCAATTGTGGCTGCTGAACAGTTTCTGGTTTTACAAGTCCCTCTCAGAACCTTGGCTCTGCATGATGCCTGTACATCAGAAACCTTCTCGAGCTCTTGGCTCTCCTCAGTTCTCCTTGGTGATGATGGTTTTCTGTTCTGATTGGTTTTACCCCAGGGGAAATCAACAATTTTCACCAAAATTCTTCTTAGGTTTTTAAATGAAAGGATATTAGTGTGAGAAGTGTTAGAAAAATCCCACTCACCAGGGTTAAATCTCTGCTGCTGTCACAGAATTCCTCTGAATAGGAACACTTACCTATGCTGTTCAACACAGTTGGAAACAACAGGGTAAATATTGCATAAGGATGAATGCCAATGTGTTACAGAAGCATTTTTAAAGATACCTGTGTATAGGTGATTTAAAAAAGGTGCTCTTCCTCTGAAGCCTGAAAACAGCATAACAAAATGTTAATTATTTTTTGTTTACTTTTTTTTTTGTGTATGTGTGTAACTCCAGGCATTCTTCTGTTTTTTAGGGCTGGAATGTAATCATAAAAGTTAACACAGCTCTTCAGATTGTTCTTCTTTCTGTAAGCATGGCTTCATAATGGAGATTTAGTGGGCTGTAAACTGGATGTCGTATGGTGCTCTCTGTCAAAAATTAATGATGGCAATGAAGATTAAATTATTCTTCCGTGAAAATACAGCACATACACAGGGAGATGTTTGCAAGCAGGCTTAAAATAGTCCATTCCCCGAGGACAGCCTGGGAGTTTACTGGCTGCTCCCTGTTCCTGGTGAGAGTCTGGGTCTGCCACAAAGGGGAGCTGTGTTTAATTCCTGCAAAACCCTGGGACACAAAGGGAGGCTTTTGTTTCCCTGCCTTCCAGGTGGAAGCTGTAGGCTGTGGTGCTTGGATAATCTGATACTCGGCTACCTGCGGTGTGCTCCCATCGCTCCAATTTGCACTGCTGGCCTCCGTTCGCTGCCCTTTGTTGTTGGAGCTCAGAGCGTTTCAGTCTGTGAGGATTCATTGTGAATCTGACTGTGTGTGCATGTTGAGGGGGGTGGACGGAGAGGGAGAAGGGATTTTCCACAAATGGAAACCAAAATCCTCCAACATGTCTGTATGGAAAAGGCTTTCATTCCATCATCTGCTCCTGATTTTTTCCCCCTAGATGCAGCACGAACATGTCAGTGGGAGAAGAAAATATTATGTTTCCTGAGACAGGTTTGTCTTGATGCTGGCTAGTATGTATAGCCTGATGTGCCAAGCTAAGCTGTTTCCTGTGAGGCATGGTTTTCTGCAATACAGCTCTCGGGAAGCGTGTGGGGCTGCTTTCTATTTCGTTTTTTTGGCAGTAGATGGCTGTCTGCCTCTGCAGAGCCTCAACCCAGGCCAGAGTATTCCCCAGGCTGCCTGCTTCTACACTCCCCAAACCTGTTTTCCATATTACTGCTCAGTAAAGATGTAAATATTAAGCAGAAGATTTCACACCTTCCACAAGGGCACAGCTTTCTCAGTGAATTCATTCCTGGTGCTGGGGAGAAAATTGGAAACTACATCTTGGAGGGAAGACGTCATTGTGACCTTTCATTCCCTTGTGGAAGAACTACCACTAATATTTCAGCTCAATGATCTTTGTCTTCTCGCAGCTTCAGCAGTTACTGGTTAGGATCCTGAAAAGCATCAGGTTTGGGGATTTTTACATTTTTTAATGTCTTCTTTTTCTCTTAGTCTTGTGAGCTGCCTTGATTTTATTTTTTTATCCCCCCCCCATCATATCCTGTGTGTCTTCTCATGTGAATCCCCTTGTGAGTAGAACTTTGTAGCTGTATAATCCTTTGAGTTGCCTAGTCCTGGGAAAACACATCTTCCCCCCTTGTTTTTGAAGCCTGTTGTCTGAGAAGACAATGTGTTTGTGTATGCCTAGAATGTATGAGCTGATAGAAGTGAAAGGGGGGAAAATAAGGTGACTACAGTACTGGCTCCATCCCCTCACACAGGGATCACAGTCCTTTGTGGCAGAAAGCAGCTCATTTCAAACAGGTACTGTGCTGGACCCTGGACACACATGGATGTGCAAACTGAGTCACACCTGATATTTTAACTCTCCTTTGAAGCTCCCTCACAATAGCAAAGTGAAAATGTATCTATGTAAAAATCGACTATTCCTGTCTCTCTGCAAAGGTTCCTGCTCCTTCAATTGCTTGTGTATTTCATGGGGAAAATTAATACCCTGATAGAGTTAGTCTTTTAGTGAGCCATGAATATTATTGCTGCTGCTCAGGAATTAGCTGAAGAATATAAATTACTCTGGTAACTTTAACCCAACCAGTGTGCAAACATGTGCTTTCTGTTTTGACCTATCAGTTAGAGATTATCAGCACAGGCTCCTGTTTTGGGGGCAGAGGTGACTTTTTCTTCTGTAGGCAAGGGAACCTGACAGAGCTTCTCAGGTTTGTCCTTCAAATATGCATGCTAAACCTGGGTAGATATGTGGCATCTTTGATGTTGCTCTTCTTTGATATAGGGAATGGTGTCTTTAATGAGACCTTTTATTCTTGGAAAAGTAGCAGAATTTACCTTACATGCTAACACATGATCCTTGGCTTTTCCAGTTATACTGGGAAAGATGGATAATTGGGATGTAGCCACCTAGCATGGATTGTCTAGAAGACAGAGTGAGAACAGAATAACCCCCTGTTCCTCTGTGACCATCGGCCAATACACTGTGTACTCGATTGGCAGCTGCCTACACCCATTTTCATCCTCCACCACACATACACTTTCACATTTTCCTACTCTGGGCACTCTCCTGAGATCTCCGCCAGGGTTCCAAAATACGCATTTTGTACCTCTGGATTCAGTATAGCAGGTCTAATTATATCCTGTAAGCTGCATAACCATTTCTATCTCTGTGAATGCAGGTAAGGTCTAAACCACCTTTGCAATGAAATCCTCTCAGCCCTGGCATGGATCAGGGATTTGCCACCTGCTCTGTATGTCCAAGCAATATGCAGCTGCTTTCATAGCCCAGGGATGAGTATCTGTGGGCCTGGAACAGAGACCAGACTTGTGGGCAGCCTGTGGAGAGAGAATGGCAATGTGCTCCAAATGGGCAGAGGGAGGTGGAGAAGTCTGCCGTGGATTTCCACAAGGCCTCTGAATGTTGCTTTGATCTGGTGTGGGAAAAGAAATGATCGAAGCTGTCATCTGTGGATCACACCTACTATCCAGGCCCTCTGTTTACATCTGTGGTATATCTTACTTAAAAAAAAAAAAAAAAAAGCTTCTGTAGAGTGATGCCTGTGTGACTGTGGAAGGTTTTTCTGCTTTAAATTCCATTCAATGTTAAGTGCTTGTCCGAGCATCCCTTTACCATAGCTGCCTACTTCCCAGTAGGATGAGCTGTTTGAATAATGTGTTGGCACTTCTTGTAATGTCTGTCACTATCTGGACTTAATACAAGTGGCCTCAGGTTTTCAAATAAACTATATTCTTCTTGGACACGGCTATCAGTGACATAGAATCTTAACTGCTGCTTCAAACCTGACCGGAAACTAGTTGTTTGTAACATAATAACTGTGATTGCAACAGAAGTGGCTCTGGAGAGACCACTGTCCTTCACCTACATGAGGTAAAACAGA
Organism: Oxyruncus cristatus; assembly: GCA_013399855.1. Taxonomy (NCBI): domain Eukaryota; kingdom Metazoa; phylum Chordata; class Aves; order Passeriformes; family Cotingidae; genus Oxyruncus; species Oxyruncus cristatus. The sequence continues at coordinate 263,200 of VXAY01004930.1, read as the reverse complement.
GGCAAGAACAGTCAAGAGTGAAAGGCCTTCATTAAATTTCTGTTAAACTAACTAACTAACTAACTAACTAACTAACTAACTAACTAACTAACTAACTAACTAACTAACTAACTAACTAACTAACTAACTAACTAACTAACTAACCAACCAACCAACCAACCAACCAACCAACCAACCAACCAACCAACTAAATAGAGTGCTCTGTAGTGGTAGCAATGAACACAAATAAGGAATAAGGTTGTCTCACTGTAAAGAGTCTGCCCACACATGACAAGTATGAGTCTTGAAATTACTGAGGGGGTTGTGCATATTTGGGGAATTTTTCAGCTATTATCCCGTGTATTTCAAACAAGGAAGAAAAAATGTGGATGGTTATCTGAATAAAGCATTTGACTTTTGTCTTCTATTTGATCTTTCTAGCCATATGAGTAAGCTGGTCAACACCAGAAGCCATCTCAAGCCTAGGAGAAAGTAGTTGAGAGGAGATATTATCTTTCTCCACTGACTTATCTCACAGGCAAAGACCATGAATAATTTCACAAGTTTCTAATACACTGGACTGCAAAGTCATGTACAGTGGAAAATATCTTTGTGCTGTTCTATATTTTCAAAAACTTTTTTTTCAAGTTCTTACTTGAATAAAAATCAAAATATCTTTTTCCTTAGCCCACTCTCTTTTACCCCATTCACTGAAGGAATCTTTTTCTGGGTTCCTGTGTTCAGTGATGTCAATCTAGTCAATAAATTCAACTCCATGTATTCAGCTGCAGTATAGAAAGGGCTAATACAGCTGGGACATCAGACTTAATAACCTCTACTCTTTGTATCTGTGGTGGTCTCAGAGAAGTACAAAGGGAGATAAATATATCTCTTCTCATCAGTACAGACTATATTTGGAAGATTTCATGTGATGTAAATTTCCATTGTTAAATCATTCCAGAAAAAAACAACCCAACAAAACAAACAAAAACCCTTACAAGTTCTCAGTCCCTGAAACACTGATGGCAAATCATGGTGTCCCACAGTGGTCTGTGGGTCAATGTGTCCTTCAGGAAATTAGAGGTACCTTTGTGCAGGATTTGCAAAACTACTGTGAAACTAAATGAGGGCTCTCTTTCACATTTGAGTTGCTCTTGAACCTCAATGAACCTGATATAATAGGCAGGTCTATGTATAGGACAGCACAGGCTGTCAAACGAACTAGCAAGTATGTGCTGTTGTAACAGAAAGTGGGTAGCAGAAAATGTCAAAGGGAAACGGACCATAAGAACGGTGTCTTGAACATAACCAGCTAGTCTTGCTTGGTTCATTTCTCAGGTTTTATGGAAGAAATGAAAGCTGTGAGGTTTGTTTTTTTTTTAATCAAGCTTACTCATAAAAGGGGCATCTCCTTGTAATGGACACTCTCTAAAATCTACTTCTCTTTATTCTGGAGCTGGCAGGCAGCATGGCTGGTGTATCTGTGTCCTTTTTCTTTTCAATGCTGCGGTTCCGTTCACCCGCTCTTCCCCTGGAAAGACCTAGATAAAGTGTGATTGATTACCTGCTCGGATCTACAGCAATTTATCTCATTCAAAACGTTAATTTGGACCTATTCAAGCTGAGGTGAGAGAGTACAATTTAAAAGGCTTATTTAAAAGCCTCTATCAATTCCTGAGTTCTTTATTAACACTGAGGGACTTTATTAAACTTGAGGTTTTTTTCCCCAGGAATCGTAGTGTCACACCATATCAGGCCGATAAGACACATCATGGGTGCTGTGACATGGACAGTCATCTGAAACACCTGTTCATACTTGTATAAGGCCCAGTGAGGACATAATGCTGTAGTTCACCGCAGACCTTATCCAAGTCCGCACACTTCTATGTCACTGTTAGTCCTGAATCTGATTTTTTTGTTAAACTTCAATTCAGAGAAGAAAAGCAAAGTGACAAAAAATATCTCCCTAGAGAAACAGGCATCGCCCTAACAGCTATATGCTTTTTATTTATTTAGGAATAGGACTTCTCTTTATTACTAAGTTGTTGCTATATAGAAAATAAGCCTGGAAAAGCTGGTTCCATTACACATTTCTTTGAGGGGCCAGAGTGTTTAACTTCATAGGTTAGGATTTCAACTCTGGAGTGTTCAAAATTTCCTTCAAAAGGTGAGTCTAAATGTCATTCAGATTCAGGACTGCATTTATGTTTGGTGATTAGATTGAGTTGCATGAATATTATGCACAAACACTAAAGAGAATGTTAACTTCTAAACTGACTGTAAGAATGATCTTATGGGTTGGTATGAAAGAGTTAAAAATATTTTATACATCTGAATTTGAACAAATTAATCCCACCCTCATGATGTGATTGCCAATCATTATAATAACATCCAGATTTTTGTGGACTGGGAAGCTCTTCATAGAGGAGGTCGGTATTGTTAGCCCTGATTAAGCTGAGGAACCCGGGGTAGAGCAAAGGAACTGGCCCAGCATCACTCAACCAGTGATGGAAGTGACAAGAACAAAGTCCAGATCCCCTTCATCTCAACCCAGTGAACTTTACATAAGCCATTAAATATCATCATCCTCATTTTGTGAAGGGAAAAAATTGACCCTAAGCAGAACGGAAAGGCACGTGACCTGTGTCCTAGCTGTCATCCCAAACCTGGGTCTCACCAAGGACATTACCTTCCCAGCTCAGAGACTCTGGGCATTCTTCCATTCCTCCTATTGCTATTCCTCCTGATTTCTACATTGGCTGTTCTGGCATCTGTGTGGGGGGAAAAAACAAAAAGGAAAAAACCACAACCCTTGGTTTTCTTTCCTGAATTCCAACCAGACCATTATGCTGAGCTGAACATTTCTGAATTGAAGCAAATCCAACTGCAGCGGCCTTGCCATAGGCACACCCTAATTAGCAGCAAAAATTTCCATATGTTCCACCCTTCACACAGGCGTGACTGTTCTGTGACCCAAATGCTCTCATTTGTCTCGTGTAGGAGAGTTTTCACACTGGAGGCAACTTTGACTTGTGTCATTGCCTACATCTGTTTACCTTTCAGGTGCTTTATCTTTTCTTTCTGTCAAGCCTCTCTGGCTACTTTCAAAGGCATTTGCTTGCTTCACCAAGTGTTTTTAACCCCACCACCTGTCTTCTCTTTCTTTATCTCACAGTAAAGTTATGATGCAGAATTGTGATGACTTCACTGAATAATCAAGCAGCAGCAGCCAGGTTCTGCGTAGAGAAAGTTCATTTTTAAGGAAACATGAATATCTTCAAAACAATAGGAGTAAAATTGTTAAAGTCAAATTGCTAGTTGCATAAACAAGCCTTGTTATCTTTGTCCTCGTGAGCAAAGCCTGCCAGTGATACACAGTAGATCTTTGAGAAACATTCAAATCCCAAAAGCTCCTAGAGTGCTGATTTGTAGTTTACCCTTATGTATTTGGATTTATTTTTTTTCACTGGGTAGGAATCGGTCTTGAAGTCTCACATGAGCTTTCCATTGCTACCATTATAAATATTAGTGTCCTACTGTATATATCTGTGGCAAGAGGTGTGCATGGGACTTTCTAAACTGGCAGGAGAAATGAACCCAACTCAAGAGAGATTACAAGTCAGAGTTACAATTTACTTTAAAAAAAAATTACAATAAATACAATGATACAGAGAAAAAAAATGGTTTTAACCAACAAAGACAGATGTATAACCCAGCACCCTGGGACCAGAACAGAACAGTGTTCATTAGCCCCTGCGCTGAGCACCTCATGGTCCTCCTGGGGGCAAAGTAAAAGGAAAAGAAAACCTGTTGGTCCTGATGATGGTCGCAGTTCTGTCAGAGCAATGATCACAGTCTTGTTGAGAGTGGCAGTCGCAGTCATGATGAAGTTCTGGTCCTCCTCTCGATCTGACGATTGGTGGTAGAAGCCCAGAGTGGCAGAAGTCCTGTGGAGAGAGGGAAGAAGTCCCTTGATCTGCTGAATGAATTTCTAGCGTTGTCTTTTACTGGGCTCAGGGTAGGTACCTCTCCCGAGGCAGGGAGTTCTTCACTGGATGATTAATACTGGATCACAGGACATTTCAAGAGTCTTTGACACCTTCTAAGCACAGGTGGATCCATTATGGCCATGTGTGTGAATTGTCCTGATATCTGCCCACGGGGAGTTACCACAGATGACTCATTTGTGTAAGGACAAAGAAACAATGTCCAGCCCATAGCCTGAGGTGGGAGGTGTGCATGCTCTCTGAGTCAGCAGGATTCCAGGCTTTTCACACTGGTGAATACATTCTTCTCCCAGGATAATAGAGTACCACCCTTATCTTAGGTCCCCCCCACAGTCTAAATTAGTAGGCATATTTGGAGAAAAGAGAAAAAGTGGATACCAGAGTCTTTGTGTAACCCAGGACACCATGATTTTTGCATCCTACTCTTACCAGAATTGATTATTCCATTTTTTCTGCATTTCTCCCCAGAAGTTGTCACTAGGCAGTTATTATGGCTCCATCAGGGCAATCAGTGTACATGGGTGGGTCAAGATGTGTCCTGGAGATAAGACTGAATGAACAGGCAGGAGCAAGCAGTGGAACCAGAGCAGGTAGTGGAGAGCCAAAACAGAGCAAAACAAAGTCATTAGGCTAAACAAGGGAAGTTTTGAAAGACTGTAAGGTAGTTAATTCAGTAGAAACCTTCTTTTGACCAAAGCACCACATGCTTCACTCCAGGGTTGGAACAGGCTAGAACAGGTGTAGTAGGAGCTTGGCAAAAGTCCTTCTGCCCCTTTTTTTCATGCAGGCATTGTACATTGGACAGCCTCTGAGATACCCAGACTTATGTCAAGATATGGCCTGTATGATATCATAAAGATATAACCAACAGGAAAGAATAAGAAATGATAATACTGTTCTTGTAAATATATGAACAAGCAGCAAACAAATCACACCAAAGCAGAGGATTCTTGTAACTGGACTTCTACTGAAGAAATTCATCACTTTTACAGCCCTTGTACTCCAGACCAATAATAGCTGCTCCTGCCTTGGAGAAAATTGCCATGATATATTTGTCTCCGCTTCCAAGTTCTAGTGATGGCTGCGGCTTAGGTATTTTGAGGGATGGTATTTGTCGACACTGCATTGTGTCTTTTTGGAGTCAGCTGGAAATGCTGCGGACGTCCAAGCCAGACTGCTCTTTTTTAATGCAGGTATTTTGTCTGTACAGAGGATCTACCTTAGCTGTGGAGCCATCAGGATTTAATAGGGTGTTTCATGGGACTCAAGCCAGCCCTCTGCAACAGGGATGAATTTCACTCTGATTCTGTTTTTGTTAAACCCTATGCAAATACAACATTCAACATTTCTCTCCACCTGGCTCTGTACCACCTATCTTTATTTTTCACTAACTCCCCAAAGCCCTAATTTGCAGTGCTAGTATGAAAAATCTGACAGGAACATATGACAGGTCTGGCCAATTTCTCCCCTTAGATACAAAAAAGACAGTTAATAACCTTTTTAGAAGGATGAGACAGAAAGCCTGTATATATCATCTCTCTGTATTAATAGGCTACATATGTGGCCTATCCACTGCATCTGTCAAGGGAGAACACAGGTTTCTGTTGTTGCTGTGGGTTGCTATTTTCATGGTGCAGCTGAAGAAGATGTTGGGGCCATCTTTGCCAGTTAGGTCAGTCAGTCACCTGAAACACATCTGAATGGCCCCATGCCATTCAGGCATCCCAGCTAACAGGAACACACCCTATAAAATCATTAGAATTTGGATTTTAGAAAGGGGGTATAAAGAAGTTTTTCATATTGCAGTTGCTCTTACTTTTCTGTGTGTTTGGGGGGAAAAACAATTTTTAGTATTTAAAATAGTTATGAATTACAGTTTTTTTTCTTAGAACTTACATTTACCACAGGTGTTTCACAGGTATACCCTAAGGCATTTTAATGGACTATGTATTCAGTGACTGATCCTGAAAGACCTTTGTAAGACTGAAGAGCTATACAGGGGTTTGTGTGCATTGGCCAAAGAAAAGGCAGATTCTTGCTAATGTAGATCCAGAGACATCTGGCACTGTTCTCTCCATGATAAAAATAAGGTAAGATGTCTGTCTCTCAGCCTCCCTTTAGGGTAATACAACAGTCAGAGACAACTTGAACACAGCACAGAAGTTTAGCGTCAGACTCTGAACTATTGCAGCTGAGGTGGGACAGGATATGTGCTATGTTCCCATCAAATTCCTCTGTCCTTTTTCCTTCCAAGGATCTGGCAAGAAGTTCCACAGAGTGAAAAAAAAATGTTTCATTCGAAGAACAGAAAGCCAAACTGCAAGTCAAGTTTAGCTGGATAGCCAAAAATATTAGCTCGCAGATGAGGATGGAAACACTCCCCAAACAGAGTTCAAAATTCTTTGGCAGCCTGGCTTGGTCCAGGGCTGTCGATACCTCTCATCAACAGAAACTGATGCGAAGGGTTCTATCTGCATGTGCTTGCTGCCTGCGGACTGAACAGTCCACAGTCGACAGGTTTGCTGCAGATCTACGGAGGGCTCAGCTGCAATGCCAGGGGGCCATGGCATGCAAATCAGTTCCTGGGTCTCCACTGGAAAGGAGAGAGAAAACGACGTGCAGTCTGTTATCCTGTCTAAATATCTGTGGCATCAACAAATGCTTTATAACAATAACAGTTATTTGGTTCCCCCGATTTAATTGTGTTATAAGAATCTATTTATTATGTGGCTGCCTGGTTTCTGAGGGCAGCACAACAAAAGCCTTGGCATGGCCAGAGGCTCTGTGTTTGTCAGTAATTTGCGAGGCTCGCCTACGGAGTGCTAATTTTGGTCGGGTATGAGAGAACCGCCAGCAGACAGCATCTTTGTTAAGTGAGCAGCGTCAGCGAGGCGAGGGTGTCCGCGGTGAGCGTGCCGGTGATGGCTGGAAAGAAGGAAACAAAGGGAGGCAGAAATGCACATCCTAATCTGAGGGAGCAGGGAAAGTGCTAGCCTGCCCATTCTTTGCATGCAATGGAGGCAGGCGCAGAAGGGAGATTTTCAATCCAACTCAGCTGTCTCCTCCTGGTGCTGGAGACCGGTTGCCATGGATATCTGCTGATTGGAGGGCACCAGCAGCGCCGCGGCTGGGGGGACTGTCTGTGGTGAAGGATGAAGCAGAGGATGCCCATGGGTGAGGTGGGCAGGAGCAGGGATGTGTACAGTGGCAGAGAAGCCAAAGCAATTTTGGAATGGGATGAGGCCTTTCCAAGAGCGTGGCATTCCCCCCACAGCATCACCAAAGGGGTGACTCAGTGTACCCAGCCTTGGGATGAATTAGCTGTGCCTCAAGAGGTCAGAGGGTTATTCCTGAGCCATACCTTTATCATTTATCTATGTGTTTGTGTGCAAAATTTGGCTTTGAAGCCCCTGGGTCTGCTCTCTAGCCATGAGGCAGATGCAGAGCTGGCATTGTCAATAAAATTGGCATTGCAGGACTGTGTGTCTGCATGTGTGTGTATGTGCAGTGCCATACTGGAGGTTATGATGTGTGTGATTTCTCTGTTGTTCGTTTTGTTAGCTTTTTTTCTCTCTTAAACAAAGAACCTGGTCATACAACTTTATTTTTGTGACCCTGGCCGCTGATTTCGACAGTGTATTTGGGTAGACAGAAGTATTTCTTGTACAAGTGAAAATGCTGTGATTGTCTGAACCTGTGTATTTCTTGCTTTGCCGCTCACGTGCTGCAGTCCCAGTCCTCTTCTGTTTTACTGTTGCTCAGAAATGGTAAATGCTCATGTGAAAAATAACAAACTGCAGTTATTCTTCTGTTTTGCTGAATTAGCAAGAATGAACTCTAGGTATGCTCTTCTGCAACACTCTTTAATAATGAAATGTGACTAATATTTTTTTACAGCCTTAGTTCTTTCAAGCCCTGAACTCACTGGGACAGCCACTGCCACAGTGGTTAATTCAAACCTCTCTGTTTGAGATCCATGTCATCATGAACTATAAAAATAGGAAGGAATTTATCTGAAACATATAAAACATGTAGATTTGAACTTGTAATCATGCACTCCACTAAATAAGTTGTGATGAAGTGGTGTTAAAGGCTGTATTTTCTGTGGGTAGAAACCAGCACGGGACACAGAGGTGAGGTCTAAGGAGGCAGTACTGGCCTTAGCTGACTTGTGACTCAGCTGTGACGTACTGGCGATAAACTAGTTTCACTGAGGACACAGGATGGATTTACTTTCATTAAATGAAAAGAAATACATACATCATTGATTCTTTATACACTCTGCATGGAAACACATCAATGAAAATTTATTCCCAGGGGTATGCTCATCTCTAGGCAATGTTCCTGCTTCAAGATGCTTAGGAGCTAAGGAGTGATCCAGTGGACATGAATATGCTTAACCTTAGAAACATGAGTAACAGCCACATTCAAGTGTCATCGAAGTCAAGCATTTGCAGGATCAAGGCTTTAAAGGGTGCAGTCTTGTAGAAACACTCCACACATTCTGCTTTGACGAATAAAAGTACTTGAAAATGGCAATATTTTATTCCTAAGGACATTTTATGTTATAAAACACTAGGGCAGCTATTATGTAAAATACTGAAGGCAACAACTTCCCAGAAAATATTTCTATGGTTGTTTTCTACACAGGTGTTATGGGTACTGGTGGATTTTCACTGAAAGACTTTGAGCTAATCACAGAATGATTATCGAGTTACATTAATGTGTATCTGCAACTTGGTAAGTGCAACATGTGTCCTAAATGTCACAAGACAAATTAATCCCTGGTGTAATATTGTTAGTTGGTAGGGTTGTGTGAATGATTAGTCTATTATGAATCATTGCAAATCTATTCTAGCCACTGGACAGATTTTCTTGTTTATAGGAAAAAAAGGAGGCAGCAATCATGTTTCCAATCTGCTTTCATGGTCTAAGTAATAAGGTTAGTCCTGAACCCTGATTTCCTGTATTTAATAGGAAAGGATTCTATACAGAGACCAAAAAAAAAGGGGAGATAATCTATCTTATATGCTAATTTTCTAAAACTAAGGACAACAAAGCTATCAAAAATTCAGACCCAGAAGTAACTAAAAACAGATTCAACTGAATGTTGAGTGGGAAACTACATATTTTGAAAGAATGACATATTTATACTGATGTAACTGAACTTAGGTTATTAAATTCTATCAAAAGGAGAGTGAATACACAGCTAGTCTAATTGCTAAAAAAAAATATGTTGCAGCTATTAGAAGCAAGGAATTCTGGGTAACAGATACAATTAAGGGAATGTAAAAGTAAAACATGAGTCCTTGGCAGGCATCATCCAAATATAACTTGACAGGATAGGAGGGGGCCTGGCTTTGAGAAGAAAAGGAGGTCCACAACTAGGACTTGCTGAACATCGGAACTTGCCTTATATGTGGAATTTCTTTCATGTGTTAATATTCTATCTTTCATTGTGCAGGGAAAAGCAGATAACAGATGTGAGAAAACTGACTTACACCATCATTTACTAAAATTAACTTATCACTGTTCTGGAAAGTGCCCTTAATGTGATCCTCGGACACTTGTCTGTAGGAAAATGACATATTCATCATGACTTCTTACTTCCCTGTATTTTACTTTCCAAATTGGTCCACGGTCTCTTGTCCTGCTGCTTTGCTCATCACTCTGTCATTCTCCTGCCTATCTTTGCCATATCTAGCTCTTTGTTCTGTCCATCTGCCTTTTGCAGTATTACATCTTACTAACCACAGGCCAGCACACACAAAACAGTTCTGCAGTGATTTAAGCATTTTACATAATTCTTAATCTGCAAGGAAATTTCATATGAAGTGTGGACAAAATGGAGATAAAGTCATGCTAATCTCTTTGGCATTCTTCTTCAGCCAAAGTGGACGTTTAACTCATAAGAAGTACTGTCCTTTCTCAAGTGCAAGGACAAGCTAATGAGCCAAAGAAGTAAATCATTTAGGTCTTCTTTGCAGAAACATAGTTAAGAAGCATAAAATTCCTTGTCCAAGCCAACAGAATTATCTAATACAGAAATCAAAGGAGACAGTGCTAGCTAACAATTAATCCTTCAATCTACAAAAGTTATAGGACAATCAAAATCCTAAAATCATATGGGTGTTTCTTCATATTTTGACTAGATAATGTTGAAAGCTGTACAGAGCAATTGAACAGATAGACTCAATCTCTCCTCACAGTACCCAGAGAACAGACTCTGTCAGTGCTCTGCCCTGCCACATCCATAGAGCCAACTTTTGGAGTAAAGGGAGTATTCAATCATTAGCTGCCTGCTGAAACAAATAGGAGTGTCATCTGGGGTGATTTTTGATATGAAGGTCAGTCAACATCAGTCTGGACTCAGAGTGCTGGGTCGTTGCACTGGAGAAGTAACTCCTCTTGACCTTGATGAAGGGGAAAATTTTTCCTCTATCCCAGTTCCATTGCATAGGTGTGACATTGAAGGCAGCAAAGGAGCAGGCAAACAACAGTAGTTGTCTAATAGTTGGAAGTGCCCCCAAGGGCTCTCTCCTCAATTCTGGTCTCCATGATGAGGCTGGTTTTGAGAGGGTAGGTCCTGTGCTTTGTTGAGGAACTGTTACAAATTTTACACTAGTCGATGTCAGCTTGACACAATAGCAGTATTTTCCTATTTTCCCACGGCATTTCACGGTGGCATGCTGTTGCACTCTATGATGTGAATGATGTGACACTATGGTGTGTGTAGCTGCAAAATCACGCAGGGATGTGTCTCACAAAACAACTACACAGAACTCATTGCCTTACTAGAGATTTGGACACGAAAGCTGTAGTTTTGATAAAATGAACACTCACATGCATAATTAAGCAGCTACATGGTGTTGTGTGTCACATCAGTTTGATGATCAAGATGAAGTGCAACAATTTTCAAAAGTAATAAGGAAAATATAAGCATCAATAATATAACAATGGAACAAGACAGAACTGGCATTAGTCTTTGTCAGAATAAGGGAATGTCTTTGTAGATCCACAAACAATATGATCTCAGTAATTTCTGAACTTGGAAACAGATGTACAGTATATTCTCTCCAGCAGTAAGATTTTGATTTTCAGCTCATTCTAGAGAAATTACGAACAATGAGAAAGTGGGTGGGAGGAGAAAGAAAGGAAGAAAATCCCCTATCTGCAAGTGCCTTGCTATGACAGTATGTTTTCAAAAGCCGCATTAGTAGCCACTCAGTACGCTGAGACATTCTCAATTAAAACTAAACAACCCAAAAATCATTCCTTGTAGCATAACAGCTTTAATACCACAATCTGAATAGAATATATAAGAAATTTAAGCAGAAGAAGGAATTTGGAACTTATTATATGTCCAGCTTTAGGGAATCCTTTGTCATAAGCAATAAACCAGGGCTCTACTTGCCAAGACAAACTTGCAATTCATTATGGGGTAGCTTCTCTGGACTTACTAGCACTACTGAGCACTGTTAAATGCCTGACCCATGGTGGGCTTTAAATGGTGAAGACATGCCCGTACACTGGGCTCCAGCATCTCTGTGGTAGTACAACCACACACCCTCTCCACCCTCCCCAGGCCACACTATAACCTCAGAAAACATGAAGGAAGGAAAGTTGGGAGATGTTTGTCTGGAAATGTCTTGCATACATACAGACACACATGGTGCTGTTTGAACTGACCAACGGTGCTCAGGAGAAGGAGTGAATGTAATGAGGACATTTTACCTACGAACAAATCCTAATTTTTACTTGCTCAGAAGCTTGTGAGAAGAGGTAGGCAAAGGTGTGCTTTAGTTTGTAAAGAGGATGTTAACAAACAGCACAGGAGTTCACCCTTCTGAGTCTGAGAATTAATTTCCCATTGATCGGCATCAACTTCCTTGTGGATCAAGTTATTTCTGGATTCCTAATTCTCTTCTCTTTGTCTGCCAGTGTAGCACACCAAGTGATGACAGTGAACTTTATCAATGCTGATATTCAGTGGATAAGCCCTGAAAGCTGGCCAGAAGTGTTTCAGCCATGTGTGCCTCCCTTTCCACAGCTTCTTTCTCAATATTATTTTAAAGCAGTTCAGGGTCTGATTGGGAGAAATGCCCACCCACATGCTCTCATGACTTAGACTACTGGCATTTATTAGCACACTCTAACACAAGTCTAGCCTATCAAACATCATAATTCAGCACCTGATGGGCTAGTCTAAGGCTACACTTCATGTCTAGCAACCTTTTTTTTCCCTGTGTCTCATTTCAGTTTTGTTTCTTTTGTTTTTACATCAGTTTGGTTTTAATATCAGTCAGAGAATGTGAGGCAATAGAAAAGCACTTGAAGTTTTACTATTTTGTCCAGCATTTTTCTTTAAATAATGCTGTCCTGCATCCAAGGGATGGATAGACGTGTAGAGCTGTAAAAATGAAAAACCTGATTACCTAGTACTTATAGCCTTTTGTTTCTCTATATAACAGTGCACTCAGCTTTGCACCTCTGCACGTGTCTCTGCCCCTGACAGGCACTTTAGCAAAACTTTTATTTGCCTCAACTTCCCAGTCTTCAGCTGTTACAAAGAGGAACATCCTCCTTCACTCCATCACCTTGAAGGTGACATACATGTAAAGAACTGTAAAATAATTTACATCAGAATTAAAAGAATACCCTTTAACTAATCTGGTCAGTCATGTTAGCTAAGTATTGATGCGAAGAATTTCTGGTCCAATTTTAAGCAGTAGGAACTTCAGATATGGTTAAAATATGCCACTGATTTCTGGAAAAACTAACCCCAATTATACAGAAATAATTATTTACCTGTTTTTGGTGGTGACCAGCTTTAGTATAAATAGCCTCATTGTCATCAGCATAAGGAATAGCAAGTATTGCTCTCTTGCCAGGAGACCCGTACCTGTGAAATTCTCAGCTGTGTCTCAGACATATGGAGAGTGCTAATAACAATGAAGGATTTTATTCTATGAACTCCAAGCCAGCATCAGGGATCGTACTTCAGAATCATGTTATTACAGTGGTAGATGATCTATTGCCAACCACCTAACTACAAAGAAAACTTGCTGCAGCTCAGAAGTGCCCACTAGAGACCAATGCTTCCCTGCAGCACTTCATCTCTTTTAAACAAGGGATAAATACATTTCTTTAGGTTCTCGCTCATGGATCCTTCTCTTTTCTTAATTCTCCCAGTGGGGAGTGGCTCCTGCTAGAAAAATTGTCTGGGGATTCAGGTCCCAGAATACTTGTATTCTCAGAGATGCAGTGAAGGTTGTAGACAGCTCTGCAGGGGCTCTGGTACGTCCAAACTGTAGCTCATGCTCCCTCTGCTCTCTTCACTGGCAGTTGCTTCCAGCATAGCTCACCCTGGCTCCAGGGCTAACAGAACAAGGAGACACTTCCTATTGCTAATTCAGAGCCAGAGATGCATCGCAAAAATTTCTCTGAAAGAGAATCTGTGAGGCTTTTCCAAGCCTTAATCGGGATGAAAAGGTGAAAACCTGTGGGGAAGGAGGACCACCTTGAAAGAAAAAAAAAAAAAATTGGATTGGGACATTTGGAAATTTTTGTTAAGATTATTAGGCTTTGTTACTATAAATGAACTATTTTAAAGAACAGATATTTGATCTTAAAAGCAGCTATATTTCCTATACAAGATCAGAACAAACCTGCACATATTAATTATTAAAACCTCATAATTTCAAATCATAGAGAACAGTTCAGTACTCAGCAATTTAACACTTTCCAAGAAAAAAAAAAAAAGAAAATCAGAGAAAATTTCTCAATTAAGAAAACTCAGAAGAGCTGCACAAAGATTTCATACCCCACTGCTTCACAAACACATCTGCAGGTGTAACCAGAAGAGCTTCTGGGAGGCTCAGTTCCTCCCTTCTTTCCATCCCCAGCTGCTCACTTCTGCACTGCACACTTCCTTTCCACGGGGCCCATGTAGCACAGACGAGAAGGAGGATGCTCCAGAGTTTGGTTAAGGAGCAGTGTGATGGCTGGACACAGGGTGCAGTTATCAGTGTGCTGACGATCTGTACTGCCAGCTGCTGCCACAGGGAGACGTTCTACTTTTTCCCACCTATCCATCCCACTCGCACAGAAAACCAGTGATCTTGTGGCATCCCAGTTCAGGGAGTTCATCGGGCAGGAAAGTAACTACTAAAATAACAAGATCAATATTTTCCTGGTAGTTTAGGTCGCTTCGCCTAGAGACATGCCAGGCCAGTGACGGAGGATGGACTGTGTGCCTTGGATGGGAAGACTCAAGACTAGCTGTGCAGCAGCCACTTGGGTCAGCTCAGCAGTATCCCAAAATGACACTGTGAATTTGCTCTGGATCATTTTCCCTGTCTGATTCATTGCTAGGCCACACAGATGTTCGTGCTGGGCTCAGGGGAGCCAGTGTGGCTGTGGGAATTAGGGACTCAGGGCATGGAGAGGAGGACAGAAAGGGGACAGGGTGATTGCCCTAGCAATGCTGGTGGTCACAGCTTGTGAAACTGCAACCAGCTCAGCTGCTGGAGAAACACTGAGCTCACAGGTGCACCAGAGCTTTAACTTGCTTATTTAAATCATCATTAGGGCTTAAATGAGGGGAAAATAGCTCCCACAGCTTTGGCTGCACCAAAATCTTGCCCCTGCCAACACATCCCACCACTTAGCACCAGCACCGTCTCTGCTGAGCACTTCCATCTAGAGACTCGAAAGCAGCCCTGCGGTGGGAATAGGTCAAGGATGCAATCCTTGGATGGATGTGGGCAGGGACCTGAATATATTGCTTGGAGGGCATAAATATGAGGAGGTGGGGGTGATGATCAAGTGTTTCAGCTCATTGTGAGTGAGTCTTCTGAGGCAGTAGAAATAAGGGGACAGAGGCATTTCCTGGAAAAGAGAGAAAGGAGAGAAAATAGACCTCTCTATTATGCCAGCTCACTGATTTTCCTCCCACTGCTAGAACCTGCCTGGCTGGGTCCTGGTCCAGCACCACCACTGACCCACTGGCCCTGTCCTGGCCAGATGCAGGTTTGTACCTTAAATGCTCCAATACATGAACAAACCCTTGAAGGGCCATTTGTGAGATGATGGAGAGGAAGGAGAACCCTGAAGCTGAGCAGCTGTGTCAGCTGGATGGAGTCTGGAAGATGAAAGTGCAGAGGTTTTCTTAAAGTCTTCACGGCCTAAGGTCCAGCTAGAAATGTGTTTTCCCTCACCTCCACCGAAGTGAGAAATCAGAGCTGATGATAAATACAGGTGAAACAAAGGACACAGTGGAGAGCAAGAGTATATTTTTTCAGTTTCCTGAATGAAGATATGTCATAGCATCTTGTGCTGCTCTGTGTATTAATGTAATATTTGGGGGTTTCCTGCCTATCATAACAGGTATAATATGTCGTGTCCTATGGCCCAATACATGTTTTTGCTGTGAGAATCAATAGTATGAATAGCACTAGAGTGATCCAGGGTTTTGTCTCATTAATTTCCAAGTTTCATTTCAAAACAAATGTGTTTGCTTGGGTTTCCCAGCTGCCAAACTCTCAGCTGAGATTCAAAAGATAGACTGTATTTTTTTCTTTGCATATCGGCACTCATCTTTTTTCTTCAAATGTATGACAGACAAATTTTTCAAGCAGTGACAATTATCCAACCTAATTTTCTTAAGGGTATTCTCACAGTAAAGACAAAATGGAAGGGTCTTTCTTGTGTCCTAACTTGGTACTGTCTCATCTAGACAATACTACCAAATGTTATTTTTTGTAAAAAAATTAATAATTTTTTTGATAGCAAATAAAAAGGTTTGTATCTTTTGCCTCCTGATAAATTCACTACAGTAGAAAAAAAAAGGAGTTTTCACCAGAAGGAAAAAACTGTTGCTACAGAGTCAGCAGATTAACTAACACCTTTTTTTACTATGACACCCTTGTAAAATGGAGTCCAAATTCATCAAAGCAAAAATAAAAGAAAAAATTAAACACCAGAAGATGCATTTAGCAGTTCTTGCTCACTTTATGTTCTAGTTGGTTTTGTATGTCTGCCTTGTTTCATCTAATTAAAAAAAAAAATCTAACAGTGTGCACATAAGAGTTGACCCTAGTTTATACTGGTTTAGAAACAGTTTAGTTTAAGTGATACCATGCTGAACTGCTGTACAACCTGAGAAATAATCACTTTCACTGTTTCTTGAAAGGAAAAAATGACCTGTTTTATTTCATTTCATTTTTTCATGTCCTCTTTGCTCCCCTCCCTTCTGTTAAATGTGTATCCCCAAGTATGAAAAAAAGCTATCTTTGGCAAGAATTTTAATAGCTGTCACTACCAGTTCTGGCACTAACTTATAATTTCAAAGGCTTCTCTGTTTCCCTGTCAGTGTCTGAATAAGGGATTGAAGCAGCTGCCTCCTTCTTCAGCACGACTGGAGAAAGACCATATAGCATTCCTGGGCTGTGTCTACATGGACCAGAGCAGAAAGATATTGACTGATTCTGTCCAAATTTAGGCACAGCCCCACCTCCAGTCCAGGAGCTGTATGTCCCATGGTGTAAAACACTATGCTGTATCCTCCCATATGCAGTACTAAGCCATCTGCAGTGCTTTGGGATCACAGCCAGTACTTTCTGTGTGTTGATGCTGCATTGCAACAGTATAGCTATACTATTAAATTTATTAATGCAGTGAGGAAAAGGAGATAATGAGACTAGCTGTACTTATGCTGCTTCTCCAAAAGCCAGGGCTGGGCAGTGAGCTAAAGCCTGGGGTTTTTTTTCCCTTTTCCTTTTGCATGCCTACACACTTTGCCACTCGGCAGATCCTGGTGTTCCTGTTGGAGCTAGTGCAAAGGTGTAGCCCAAGCCTTTGTTTTCTCATGTGAACACAGGATTTGATGGGAAATCTGAATTGGCCTTGGACCTTTGCGTTAAATACACTGCAAATGTAGCTACTGAGAAAAAATGTCAGTCACTGTGACCTAAACCCAATTGCCCAGTGGAAAATTGACAAAAATGGTTGCTAGAAAGTTGTGATAAAGGGTGCAAGTTTATAACTTATCCTAAACACACTGTGTATCTTCTAATGTATAGATCTATCGTAGTGTAAAAGGAGGTGAAATAAGATTATTTGTCTGTCAAAAGGCATAACCTACTAGGAAGAATTTGATGAATGAAAAATGCAATGTTCTGCCTTAGTATGGATTCAAGCTTAAACAGAAGGACTATCCCTCTGGTATATATTTCATGAAGACATATTTTAGGTTTGACACATTTGCCAAAACTATTTTGCTCTGTAGGATCCTGTGATCAACTGTTTGTGGCTTTAACATCACTCATGGCAACAGGAGGAAAATGACACTGTAGCCTTTTGTTTTGAGGCTTTAGGAAACAAAGCCTTAGCAAAGTACAGTCATTATGATGGTGATGCTAAGGATTAATTTATTTCAACTGAAAATCTATTATACAAATAATATTTGAGTCAAATTCAATTGGCCTTCTTTTCCTTCCTTACTCCTACAGTTTTTCCAACATTAGGCTTTCTCTTATTACACCATGCTTAAAATTTAGTCAACCTACTGTGTAAGCTAAAAAGGTAACCAGAGTATTAACAGAATGACGTGAAAAAAGTTTTCTGTATAAAACTTTTAAAATACAGTGCTTTTTATTATTTTAAGCTAGTTTGGGTCAAAAGAAGTCCTAATCCAATATTTAATGTGCCTGTCTATATGATAGATTTTAATTTATTAAATGAGATGTAAATTGCCTCTTTCCTGTGTTCTCTGTTATCTCCAAACTTTTGTGTAATAATATTAAGCCTAGTCTCCCAAAACAAGAGATGTACATATTTAGGCACACATACTTATATACAACTTGAGAACCTAAAGATACATATACTGTACTACTCTTCACTGCATCACCTCACTTTAGGTAATGTCAATACATTTGTCTTCAGTATTTGTAGACTGACTAGTGCTATGTGTCACTCAGGTAGAGGAAATAGATACTTACAGGTTTACCAGTCTCAGCTATACATCACCCATGAAATCCTCACCACTGGCTCTTCCTCTAAACTTCTGAGTAGCTTCAGCCTGTAATCTGCCATTACAACTAAACCAAAATTAATGGATTTCCCACAAGTACGTTTTGTTCATCCATCTAAATATAGACATATATTGACTCAGACTGGGCAAAATTCAGCTTTTGATCAGCAGTTGATTTCTATTTGCACTCTCTTGGTAAAGCTAAAATAAGAGGTTTATCCCACTGGAAAGGGTAATTACTCAGCATTCCTGTGGACTTTAGGGAGCTACAGCAGTGTTATATAAAAGAAAGCTCTGCAAATACGAAACTGTTTTTGTGCAGAAAACCAAACAGCAAAATTTCACTAAACTTATTTAAATTACTAAAATCAAGAACCTGAAATTTAGGGAAAACCAATTATCTTGCTTATATTTGATTACTCTCCATTACGAAGTTTTCTGCAGGACAAGTAGAAGCTATCCATGTAATATGTGTTTTGTACTTAGGTATTCAGTATTTATGGTTTCTCTCAGCTCACTCCAGACTTGGGGCAGAGGGTTATCAAATGGACAGGAGTTGTGAGTGTGACTTGGGGTTGTATGAGCTCAAGCCAATGAGACAGGTGAGGCATGGTAAAACAAGTTATTTGTCTGAGATGGTTCCTGAACCAGTGATTCATCAATCTCCATCACATGGTCCAGCCACTGAATTAGCCATGAGATTAACCATTAATCTAATAATCCAATATTTCATTAGTCCTACAAGTGGAAATACCAATACACTTCAGAGAAAGGTAAATTTTAAGTACTTTGATATAAAGCAAAATTCTTCTAAACCATAAGGTAGAGACACGAACTTTTGACTGAATACCGACAATTTAGCCCATCGTCATTATGATTCAACTTGTTACATATTGATATAAATTGAGAGAAACTTTGCTAATGCTAAAATACCTGTGCTACCATAAAGTTCTCTAAGATCAGATCTGGACCTCGTGGTACTGTGATGGTGGTGAGTACTGTTGGCAGACTATTCAACAGGTTGCCCAGGTCATCTGAGACATATATGGACAATTGAACTGGTTGAATCTGGATGTGAGAAGTAAAATTCACAGATTTCAGCTCTATTTGCGTAGGTTGAAAGCAGTTCTCTAGGGTGAATCCACTACTTATAACTGCTCAGCTGTAAGTCTGAATGAAGGTTGGAGGAACAAAAAGCTGTCTGTGTAGACTAACCACTTGGCTCCATGCCCTGTTCAGTGTTTACCCAGGCTGAAGTCTGTTTTAGCAAAAGAAATCAAAGAATAAATATGTTCCAAGGTCTAAAGATTCTCTTAACTATGTAAAATCCAAAACAGGGGCTGGGAAGGGCAGCTGCTCATTTGCATTCCTGGCATCCGTTGCTAAGGACTGGAAGAAACTGTAAGAAATGCTGATTTTGAGATGCATTAATGTTTAAAGGAAAACCACAGCTAACAGAACAGCACTCTTTTTTTTCTTCATTTTTGCCCTTTCTGTGCTCTTCAGACACATAGTTGAGATGCCCTCATACCTGAAATTCTTTATACAGTTTGTGTATTTGTTTTTGTTACTATGTTGAGCTCTCCAGAGACTCTTTTCTAGGTGGAGCTCTGCTCCCCCACTTGTCCCACCCCAGCTTCCGTGAGATGTTTCTCCTGTAAGGGTGGATGTTCCCTTGGCCCAGGTTTGTCCTCTCTCAGACACAGGTGACTTGCCCTGGGTGTTGCTTTCTTATTTATTTCCCAATTTATGATGACTGTTTCTCTCTCCTTCCTTTTTTCAAATTGGAAAAAAATTGTAAATGACAAATGTTTCCTTGCAGTAAAACATACCTGTTGAGCCTTATACCACAGCAATTTTCCTTTTCAGATTTGCAACACCTCCAAACAAATCTGTGCTGTAAGCAGCACTTGGAGACCGTTTGTTTTTACTACAGGAAGTTTGGTCTGAGGATCTGGGTACAGAACCGGAAGCATGAGCTGCTAAGCTTTCCCCATCTCTGCCTGTGATGATTTCTAGGCATATTTTCCCTAATAAAGCTTTCTAATGTTTATAGTACCTTGCTAATATTTATCGTAACTTGCAGCATTCAGATGGGTAGAAGAAAATGGTACACAGCTCATTTTTTGGACTGGTCCCCTGTTAGATCACTGGAAAAAATGGAGAGATGAACAGCGTTTTGTCTGGGTTGGCAAAAGAGAGTCCGTGCCACACTTACATCAGTATGTTTTCTCTAACAGCTGATCCACATGACAAAGTACAAACCTCCCTGTATGCCTCAGTAGGCCAATAAGATGGAAATTCCTATTCCCTGCTACTTTAGCAGAAAGTGGGAGCCGCTGGTCTTGTATTAAGAAAATTTTGGTCCTGTTTCCTATACTGAGGTGTTATAGAGACCTAATGAAACTTTCAGAGCAAAACTGTGCTTTTATTTTCCCTGACATTTGTGCACTTGTTGTCAGCACATAAACCTATATAGACCAGGTGTTTGAGTTATCACCTGATGCAGTTTTGCTTACGTATCACTTTCCTGTATTGTTCTTGTGGTGGCATTTCTTTGGCCCTATTTCCTCCAGCAAACTTCTGTCTCTAGTAGGAAAGCCAAGAAGATGAAATCCCAGCTCACTTGAAGTTAATGGCAAAACAATCATTGACTTTAACAGGGCCATGATTTCAGCACCTAACACCATAAAGCAACTTTTGGTACAATTGATTTCCTGAATTGCATTTGCTGAATATATGGTTTATTCTAAGGCTTCCCAGTGTTTTTTGTTCAGAAATTACCCACAGTGGCTTCTGAGTTCTTTTTTCCTTCCCCTGCAAGAAAAAAATTTACTGTTGTAATTTAACAAAATAATTTAAAGGTTCACCTGAATAAATGATATGATGATAATCTGTCTAAACTCACAGTGGCACAAATTCACCAGTACTGATTCTATAGGATTTTCCCAGCAATAGCAGCTGCAATTTCACAATCATAAAACCCACCCCATGTCCCAAAAGGGCACTGAACTGTCTTCTTCAGTAAAAATATGTTTGACTCAGAGAGCTGAGTCAAAACAAAGCTAAAAGTCCTTACCAACTGCTCCAGGCTTCAGGACCAATACTGAACTTGAGACTTTATTTTGAAGCTTCATTGAACTGGAATTGAATCAGGACAAGCTTGGTCTCAGCTGCCCCCAAATCAGAGTAATCACAGCTGACTCATCCGTGTAAGGAAAAAGAAACACTACCCCACCTTGAAGGATTTGCCTCTTTCCTTATCTTATTCAACACCCAGCTTGTAGCCTGAAGTATTCTGTGTGCACACCCTCAGCACCTGTGTGGCCACTCTGCACATTGGCAGCAAAGCACACCGTTGATTGAGCCATGAGCACCAATAGTCCTGTTTCTTACAGCACCTGGGCAGTCACTGCAGGTGGTCAAATGTTGGAGTCATTAATCATTAGCAGTTCAGTCTCTTTAAAGAAGGTAAACAACCAAAAAGCCAGAAAGGAATGTTTGGAGAAAAAAGAACAAGTGGATACCAAAATTTTTTTGTAACCCAGGACAACACTGCAATATATAATACTGCATATTAAAAGGGTGCAGTTATCCTCTGTAATGTGTAATTCATCAAGTTATCAAGAGCACTTGGTTAAGCACCTATAGTTTCTATGTGGAATAAAAACTCATCTAATACAAACCAGTAGTAAAATCAGCATGACATTTTCAGAGGAAAATAGGTTTGACAAATAAGGTCAACAAAATTTTTACCTGTGTATCACCCAGAGTAGAACAAATATTGCTGTTTAGCTCTGTACAGTCAAAGAAATGAACAGAGTAACCATTAGAAATTAATTAGCATCTTGTCTGAAAGCACTAATAAACTCATATTTTTTCAGAATCAAATAACACCCCAAGGAGAAACATGTGACCTGATGTTCACAAAGCTGTCCAGACAGGAGACACAGTGTTGCTGCTAGTAAATGCATATACCCCTCAATCAAATTCCTGCAGGTAGAAACCCACAATTTTGTAAAAAAGCATCAAATAAGGATAAAATAAGATCTTTGATTATGTTTATTGTGGGCTTATTCTGCTGAGCTGAATCCCACTAATAGTATTAGGGGATATAATCTATTTGGTTAATTTGTGATAGGAGTCATTTTTGTTTGGGTTCCAGCCTCTCAATTGCAGTTGATGCTTTATTCAGTGAAACCTATTAGAAGCACAGAAAGAGACCTTGTGCTTTCAATTCCAGAGCAGCTTTCTAGCAAGAGGGCTGGAAGTAAACGGTGCTCTAAGCCAAAGCTACACAAGATTTCGTGTGAACAGTTAGAAGCTTGTGCCTGCTCTAGAATTGCTCGTTGGTTTATCCATCTTATTGGTAGGCTATTAGAAGAGGACATATGTTTATTAGACCCTGGCTGAGCTACACACAGTACTCTTTGTAAGATATGATGCAGTTATTCTTGAAAGAACTGAATAAAATGAAACTAACTGAACTCCAGTTTCTTTGGTTTCTTCTGGTCTTACTTCCATAGTGCATAAAGCAAGGTAAAAAAGAGGCAGTTGCCGAGAGCTCATGGCCCACCCTCAGCTTTGGCAATCAGCCAAGCATTTCCATGGGACTGATGGATAGGGTAGAAACTGTGTTCCGGATGCCATAATGAACCACTCCTATGGCTAAAGCAACATTTGCATGGAGCATTGGTGTGGCCCTTAAAACTATCCATGGACCTGTACTTCTGCAAGCCTAGCCTTGGCAGCAGCCCAGTTGAGGGTATGGGGCTGCCGTGAGCAGCGGTGGCACATTCAGCTCTTGAAATAGCCCTGGTGCAGGCTGCTAAAGTGCAAGATGTTTATAGTCTGGGAGAGATGATGTGCTTGTAATTTATGAGGTTTTTTTCTTTTTTTTCCCCTCTGCCCCGTTCCCCTCCCCCCCCACTGGCTACATTTTAAATCATTGATGCGATTCTCAGTCATTCTCGTGCCAGGATATAAATCACTCACCTCCCAACACCTATTCACGTGTCTGCAGCGAAGTGCTTTCTATGTGGTAATTTGAAAGGCAATGAAGGAAAACTGGTACAGATCAATAATGTAGGATTTTTGGGGTGTTCAGAGCAGAAAATGGAATGAAGGATATTCTTTGAGGATAAAACATCTGTTACAGCTCATTACAAATAGAAAAACTGGGATTTAATGGTGACTCTGGCACATGAGGCTGTCATTGTCCTAACCAGATAAAGAATATGTGTTTACAAGGAATACACTACTGGATAGCACCATAACACATCAGTTGTTTCAGGTATTTATGAGGTGAACAGTGACTTTCCTACATTTTGTAGAAAAGTCTATCTTGCATTAAAAACCTTGTGATGAGGAATTTGCTAGCCACAAACACCAGTAACATTAAAGAAGACAGAGCTAGAGGCTTCCCATAAGAAAATATGTTGTCTGAAAAAAAGTTCTTATTCCTGTGCTGTGCTTCAACGTTTTATTTCCCTCCTGTGGAGCTGAGGTGAGCAAACATAAATTTTGCCTTTCCGGGAGAACCAAGCAGAGCAGCAGCACTCTCTCCTACTCTGCAGCCATGATTCTTTCTGTCTCTCAACCCTGCAGTTTGTCCCCTCGCAACCCAAGCGTGGTACCCCTACTGCCACCACCACTACACCAATTAAAACCTATCAAAATCTGTCTGGTTCCCTTCCATGAGAGATGGCCCCTGAGATGGCTCCTTGGAGCACTACAGGAAAAGGTAGTGGGTTTATGGGACTCTTTTAGAAGAAATAACCCACATTCAAACGTGTGTTAAGGTTGTTTCTGCTTTTAGAGTGTAATGTTATTTAGTCTTTAAAAAGAGCTAAGGAGGAAGCTTTCTCGTTTGTGACTACATTTCTTAAATGGTCTATAAGGGAACATCAGATTGCACCTCCACCTGGCCTGCAAGGAGGAGCCCTTTTTGAAATTGCTTCTATATTTTCTGGCTTTTGGAGGTACAGGATTGTGGAGGTGTTAGCAGTAGAAAATGGATTTTGAAAAGAATAATTTTGGCAGCTTTCTGCTGTGCAACCTCTCATCTTTGTGCTTTCACAACAGAGTAGCAGTGGATTGCCCTGCGTTTGCTTTTTTTCAGGGTGGAAGTAAAGTATATTATCATACCCCTTTTCCTGCTGTAAGAAATGGGTCCCCTGAGCTGGCATGGCATGTAGTTTCTAGAATACTGTTGAATAAGGGATACAAAATATTTCACTTGACATTTCATATTGCCCCTGATTGCCAGCTTGAAAATTGCAACAGCAGTGACAAAAGCTGAAAGACCCGTTCTGCTGGCCTGATTCATAGGAAAACAATATATTTTTGTTCAAGCTGTCACAGCAAAATCCCCTTGAAATTTTACTCAACATGACTGGATTGCAGAGTCAGATCCTCTTTGAATAAAAGTCTTTAACTTTTAGAAGAACTCAAGGAGTATGGTTTCATCATTATAGCAAAAATAGATGCCAATGGAGAAAAGATTAATTTTCCTGTCTCTTGTTGAATCCTTGAACACTTTTATATGATTCAGTACACTTTATGAGCTGCATTTCCAGGGATGCTGGCAGAAAACAGGGTAATCGCTCTTTCACCATCATGTCAGTCTTATTTTAACTGGCCTCCGCTGACTTTTGGGAGAATCAGGAGCAATAGAAGCTGTCAACCAACTCAGCTTGTGTATACCTCTGCCTGGTTACCCAGCCTCACCAGCCCACCTGCTCTATCGACTTTACAGCACACACGAGCCCCGTGAAAGTATTCTGGGAGGGAGGAGCAGGGTAAAGCGTGGAATAACTTTGTCCTCTGAGTGGAGGAGGTGGGAGTCCTCCTGACAACTCAGCCCGCAGAATTAGCCATTTTCAAATCTGCAGCTTGCTGTGTTTTCTGCTGATGGCTGTCTGGATTGTGAGGTGGGAGTAAACTCTGCCCCTTCCACTCCCTCCTCTCCTGCACCTGCTCCATTTTATGTGTTTTTATAGGATGGTGAGATAAAATATATGATAATTTTTTTAGGTTGTCCAAGCCAGAATTTACTCTCCAGCTCATCCCAATGGAATGCTGCATACATATACTCTGCATATGTGTATTCTGTGTTCTCTGGAAGCAATGCAGGTGCACAAATATAAATCTCCAGTGCCCTCTTAAGTGCCTTATAAAGTCAAGCTGTCCCCAGGGAAGTTGGCAGAAAGGAACTTAAAAGCTCTTTTCCCTTTCCATTCCTTTCCAGAGTGGTTGCAGGGTTATCCTTCCATCCATCACTTTACAGCAAAATAATTTTATCATCATTTAGGCAAATATACATTCTGAGTCTTAAATGCTGCTGCTTGGGTCAGTCTAGAAATCTCTCCTCCTGTCTCTAATCATGACTTATGATGGATGCTGAGGAAAAGGGTGACAGGATAAGGATGTGAACAGAGTGACCTTGAATTTGCTATACTCTTCAGCTCACAGAAGTCAGCTGCTTTGAGGCTTTGGAGATGAGAGTTGCATGCAAATGATCATATAGAGGTACCATCTATCCAGTGTACACTCAGTCACTTTCTAAACCCTTTTTCCTGTGCTAAGGACACCCTAGGCTATCAGGGAATTCCATGATGCTACTCTATGCTGTTTAAAAAAGGATTTCCTTCTACGTGCTTTTAAAATTGCTCTGTATAGATTTACTGGGAACTCTTTAGTTCTTATATTATGAGAAATAATAAGTCTCATGACCTGTTTAATCTGTTCCATAGTACTTGGGATTTTGCAGACCTTTGTCATATGCTTCTCTCCAGGATAAAGGTTCATTAGTCTGCTGGGGTGACCCTTAATATGGGAGCTACTTTATCCTCTGATGATCTCTAGTGCTCCTCTCCATACCTTTCGTAGCACTGTTAGACTGATTTGGAACCGGGGTGAAAAGAGTGATTACACTATAAAATTACACAGTGACATAGTGATGTTTTTGTGTTCTCCTCTCTTTTTGACCACTGCAGAATGTTGCAGGGCAGACTATGAATCACAGCAGACTTGCTTAGTACCAGGTATCCAGCCAAAAAGGTTTCAATTACTTCAGTTTTCTAATAACTATTTAAATAATGCTAGCTTTTCCATAAAGAATAGAAGCTGATTTTTTAATGTTCCTCAGCTTATACCTAAAATATAGTACTGAGAAAGTAAAGAAATGAAAAGGCTTAGGTCTGTTCTAATTGTGGTTCTTAGTTATTTTGTGCAATGGAGCTTGAATTTGCAAGCTGAATGAATTGTACTGTGTGAAATTTTATATCTTCAGCTGTTCCAGAACTAAATATTACTCATCCTGGACCTCAGGAAAGTGTAATTATATGAAATAAAGCCCACATTTGAAGAAGGAGCTGGAAAACTTGTTCCTAAACCATTTGTTGAAAGCTGGATAGAGTTTGAAACATTAAGAAGTGATCCCAGGGAAGATGGATTAGTGACCAGAATTCAAGAAAAACAGTCAGATGTGAATAATAAAGTGTGTTCGTTTAAGGCTCTCTGGTTTCTCACATGGGCACTTATATGGTACATATAAAACTATACATGTAAGGTATAGCTTCCAGACCTTTTTTTCTTTACTTTCTGTAACTATTTTATAGGCAGAATTGATGTCATGTTTTGTCCACCTGAGCACATCTGTATATTGCAACACGGCTCCAAGTGTCATGGACCATTTATTTAGTAGCATTTACAGCCAATCTGCAAAACGTTAACGCAACGGCCATTGACCCTGACTGGGCCCGTGAGCACCAGTGCTGAGCCTGTAACCACACTGCTGGTGACATCACCCTTTGCTCTGCCTGTCAGCCTGGGCAGCAGCACGGCAGATCAGTGTTTTACTTTTTGAATTGTTCATTGTCAGGAGCAACGTCACATGGCGCTGCACCCGGCAGGCTGGTGTGGGGACCGGGGAGCTATAACCCGTGTGCCTATGAATAATGAGGTGTGTGTCTACGCACTGGCAAAGGTCACATTCACAAAATGTGTTTTTCCTTCTTTTTCCGTGCCACCAAGGACTAGAGGGAAGTCTTGCTGGCTATATGTGATCCGGCTGTTCCAGGTGGCTGAATTTTGGGCTCTTGCTGATTACAAAGTGTATTAGGCAGCAGATCTGCACCTGGGATGTCTACTTTTGGGATTCAGAGATAAGACACCAGTCTCAAATCTGGACAGTTTGAAAATATACAGGATTTGAAAATTGATGCAATGGAACAGCAATTCAAACAAATCCACTTGCCTTTTTTTTTTGTGAAAATTATTGGCACTTTCAGTAAACAATTTAGATTGTTTACTTTGGTGATTTTAATAATTTTAAATTAAAATGTATGCTTCCTCATGGAAAACATGATAATGTATTTTAAAAAACCTGTGCCTGAAGTTCCTGAAGGTTTTGGGCAAGAGAAAGGTATTTTTAAAGGGTTTTTCAAAGGAAGTTGAAAATGATGTGCAGCTGCTCCAATTTTCTGACCAGCACTAATCCTTGCATTTTGGAGGGCACTGGTGGGCTCTTTGAGAACACTCCATGCATTTTCTCCTATTCACTTCCATGTGGGACTAGGACTATTTTGTTTGATCTTATGTGAACTCTCCCCTTGTAATAGGTGCTGTTTCTTTATGTATCCCTGAAGTCAATTCGGGCAAACAGAGACCGTTTTTAATGAAAATGTGCTTGCAAATATAGGTCTGGCTAGAAAAAAGTAACTATTTAACAGGTTTTGTGCACATTGGATCAACATACTAAAACTTACTTTCCTCAAACTCTATATCTCCAGTGTTTTAGGAAGTTAAGAATTGCTTCAGAGTTTCCCTCCCCATCCCATATATGAAAGGACACATCGCAGACTCTTGGCCTCGTTGTAGATCTGGAGGACCATGACTACAGTAATGTAGAAATATATGAATTAAAAATATGTCTCTGTGTTGACTTTTATGAGAAACCTTGCAGATTAAACTGAAGCTTTTTTAATCATCTGGAGTAAAAAAAAATGAGCACATAATTGGAAATGCTGGGCAGAAAAATAATGCAAAAATATGCTTTTTACTTTGAGAACAAGACATAATATAAAAATCTTTACTATAAAAATGGCCCAAAGCTAGGGCTTCCCCATTCCCTTATAAAACCACAAGCAGACAGAAGGGAAGAGAGGTGAAATGGGTGGAGTAGGTCTCTGAAAAAATTAATCCTGTTTTCAAATTCATGGAACTGAAACTCCATGGGGGTTGAATTGCTGGGGGACACTAAAAATTTTAACTGTCATGTAGTCATCATTACTGCTAAACAGGCTGGAGCTGATGGATTGCAAAGTGAATGTAAATAAACTCCATTAGTAATTATATTGAAGTGTGTGAAACTATCAAGCGTGGTTTGTATATTCTTCATATACTGCTAATTGTGTTGTTCAGACTCAGAATGTGAGCACCTTCCAGATCTGTGGCTAACTTAAGTGAATAGATTTCTTCTTAGCAATATAAATCATAAAACAGATTAGCTAGGAACTACATCTGCTAACTAGTGGGCCAGGCCCTTGGGTGAAGGCGGTCTTGCCTTTCAATCCAGTCATACACAAATCATATTCTGATATGAAAAATTTGAGGTGTTACGGGGTAGATCACTATGGTTTCGTTAATTGGTAGGGTGAGCAGTTCTTTCTAAATTTCAGCTGCTCTCACACAAGAATTGATAGAAAATTCTGCAGATTATATTTATCTTATGTTCCTGGAGGTATTTCTGTTCACTCTGGATGAAGATAGACCCCTGTGATTTCTGTGGCTATGTCGCTCCAGAGCTCATCACTGAATTCATCATCACTTTTCCTAGGACTGATGTTTTGCATAAAATATTCTGATGTTTTGGCTGTTCTGTTTCTCTCTGTTTCCCTTACCTCTAGAGAGGACTAAAATGTGCCAGATAAAAAGTTGTAAAGGCAACAATAAAGGATGAAATACTGATAAAGAAAGAAAATTAATTTTGTTTTTCCAGTGTCCTTACTGAATATCTATGTCTCTCTTCCTGAATGCCATGAAATGTTAATAATGCCAAAAGTCTTGCTGTGATAACTTGATTTGAAATCTCTCTATATTTTGGCTCTGGCTGTGATCTGAAGCTCTGAACTCTTAGACTAGTAAAATCCAGAGGTGGAGTGCATGTGGAGATAACATCTGTTTGCCACTGATGTAGTCTTTTAAAGAGTAATCTCTTATGCACGGAGCTGAGTGGGGCTGTATTTCACTACATCTCTTGCTGTGATTGCTGATCATGTAGACATACCTCACGCTAACTTTAAATGTCTCGTTGGGGTAGGGTTATGAGCAAAACAGAAGAAATTTGGTGTTCAGCACAGGCTGAACCCCCTGAATGTTTTCCTTAGTGGCTGGGTGGATTTTGCTATCAGGCAGAGCCAGCTTAAAACATGGTTGGATGTGTCTGCATGCCACCTCTGCATGACTAAATTAGACATGGCCTTGGCTGTTCTAAGGTGTGGTGGCCGTCTGACACAGTTATGGTTTTGACCACTGCAAATACAGATCCTGACTAGCCCAAAAGTCAACCAAAAACCCCTGTAAATGGAAATAGATATCTGCTCTTACAGAGACACAACGTTACTATGTTGATGTCCAAAATGCCACTTTTACTGCCTGTCTCCTATCTCTAGGTTAAAGACCTACTGTCGTTCCTTTATTCCACTTAGTGGAGTTGCTCCTTATTTACTTTTGTGTACAGGAGATAAGAACCAGGCATCAGCCCTTTTGGCGTGCAGCTTCATAAGGTGTCCCAGAATGTCGTCCTTTTCTGAGTGGTCTTTTCCAGCTGACCTTATAAGAAAGCTCACTTTAACGACTGCAGCAAAATACCTGCGATAAATTTGTCCCACATAATTTCACCAGCTAGAAAATATGTTTCTCTTCCTCCCTGCCTTCCCCCCCTGCTCCTTTTTTCCTCTCCAGAATGATGTTTGACTCAAAATGCTAGGTGAGAAGCCAGAGAAGCTTCATGCCTTTTTACAGGCCTTGAGACTGTTTCTTTAGCTGCTTACAGTACTTCCTCTGGAGCTGGTTGTTTTGGGACTTCCTCCTTTGTTTTCAACACTGTTTTGAGGGAAAACAAAGAGGCAATTTGCACCTTTCTGCCCTCTTGATGCTCTTCACAGAAATTATATTTGTCAACTTGTGTTTTATCAACTTGTATTTATCAACTCTTCTTCCTGCCCACAGGTCTGGCGTTGTAGAGGAGAAGAAATGAGCTGAGGGGAAGATTACTTCTCCCTCCCCCATGTGGGTAGGGATATCTCTGCTCACACAGGTTCTCTCTGTGTCTTTGACTTCATATAGCAGAATCACATAAAAGAACCAAACAACTCAACTTGAAGGGACATCTGCCTCTAGTCTGGCCTCTTGCTCAAAGCTTCAGAGA
Source organism: Oxyruncus cristatus (assembly GCA_013399855.1). NCBI lineage: Eukaryota > Metazoa > Chordata > Aves > Passeriformes > Cotingidae > Oxyruncus > Oxyruncus cristatus. The sequence goes on along the minus strand of VXAY01004930.1, from coordinate 232,749 downwards.
CCTCTGTGCTCTCCCATAGGTAGTAACAGACATCAATGATCTCTTTTTCCTGAGGGCAGACAGTGTCAATTCTCATAGTTTCTCCTCCATGTGCTCCAGCCTCCAACGAGGTTGGTCATCTCTGCTGTGCTCGCTTCAGTATTTCCATGTCTCCCTTGCACTGAGTAGCCCAGAAGTGGACCCAGAGCTCCAGATGTGTTTTACCTAAGGTGAGAAAGGAAAAAGACCACCTCCTGAGACTTGGTGGCCAAGCTGCCCGTAATGTAGCCCAAGATGTTGTTGGCTTTCTTTGCCACAATTGGACATTAGTGGCCTGTATTCAACATGGTGTCCAAAAAGATCTCTGTCCTTCTTTGTAAACTGTTTTACAGCTGGGGTATCCCCAGATCCCCAGTGTGTACTGTTGTATGGGCTTATTCCTCCCCAATGACAGCTTTGTGTTTGACTTTCATGAGGTTCCTGCCTGACCACTTTTCCAACTGGCTAAGATTCATCTGAAAGACAACTCTGCCTCCCAGTATACTGACCACTGCCTCAGTACCCAACTTTGATGTCGTCTGTGAGCTCCTGACTTCTCCTATGGGTAAATTTTTTTTTTTTTTGGGGGGGGGTGAAGGTGAATTCAAATACTTCAGCCACATCTGCACAACTAAATTAGACATGACCTTTGCTGTTCTGAGGTGTGATGGCCATCTAACACAGAAAAGGATCCTAAAAAGGGTAGTTTCGTGTTTGTACAGCAGTTTTCCTTAGGTTACATCCTGAGTTATGCCAGGGAATTGCCTGTGAGTACTTTAGCTGGCCTGCGACAAAACCACACCAAAGACTTCTCCAAAAATTTAGCATTGCAGGTGGTTAAGCTGAAGTGCCCAGGGCTACAGCCTGGAGATGCTTAGTTCAGCCACAGCATCCAAGTTCAGCCACATTTATCAACTGCTCAGTCTTCTCGTGTTAGCAAGAGCAGAACCTTTTCCTTTTGAAAGATAAATAGCAATAAAGTGACAACAACATAATAACCTAGATACATCCTCATCTGAGAGCAGCAAGGCCGGATAAAGAGTTTAGTGTTTTTAGGCCTATGGTTAGGGCCATGAAAGATGTGGGTTTGTGTGTTACTTTTCCCACTCTTTGGCAAAGCACATAACAGTGAGTACTTGGTGATATGCTGTAGTTATGGCTGGTCTAGACTTAGTACTCGGTGAGCCAAGCGAGCTTCATACATGCTGAATCTAAAGGCTCGCTTCACTCAAAACCAATTGCTGCTGTATATTTTCCCTCCATTCTGACCTTCTTTTCTTTCCTATAATTTTCTTTCCCAGACAAGTGGCCTTGGAACTCCTTTCCAACATCACACCCCAGACCCGTATTGTCCCACCGCACATAAAGAAATAGGTTCTCTCCCACAGCAGGTGACATAAGACATCCTCACTTTTGCCAAGATGACGCCTGGCTTTACAGCCTTAATCTCTTCTTTGCTGCTCTTGCTTTAGTTTATGATCTGTCTCATGTTTTCCAGTATAGATGCACATGACATGTTTATGGTGTCAGCCCAAACAAGCCAATTTCCTTCCAGAAGAACTGGCACTGTACTTCTCTTGGAACCTGGCATCAATTTGATGGAAACAGTTAGAGAAATAATAATTAAAGTAGATCTGCAGCCAGGTAGGAGGGAACAGTAACCCTTGACTGGTGGAGACGGGAAGAGGAAATAGTCTGATAAACAGAGGTTGTGAAGTTGGAGCTGGTACTTCTTGTACAGGAAAAACTGTGGAAAAAGTGGTCTTTCTCTACAGCCTCATTAGTCCTGTGTTTGCTTTACAGCTCTGAGTCAAACAAGAAGCATCCTTCTGATTTGCTCATTCCCCCAGTGCCTGCTGTCCTGCTTCCATTTAGTAAAAGTGACCTTCTCTTTCCTCATGTGTTGTGCTTCCAACTTTTTTGGCTCTTTGTCTACAGCAAGTGCTAAATGAGATTAAAAATAAAACAGAAGCATAAGCTAAACTGCACCCTATAGTATTACAACCATGTGTCCTATAGCCACAATAAAATACTACTGTGATAAATCTTTAATTGGAGTCAATAAAGCAATAGTACTGTACAGTGGAAACTGATCATTTAATGTAATGGTTAATTTATTACACCATTAACTTGTCCTTAGTTTTGTCTTAGGACAGTTTACTAAGTGAGTGCTTGTTTACTGCTTAAATAAACTCTTTCTTGGTGGAAATACTTAAATAAGATCCTGTAAGTTATTGGCAGGTATAAGATTAATCTTTTATTCTGCCAGAAAACTAAAGCCTGTAGTGCAAAAGAAAAATGTGTAATTTGACTATTTTCAGGCATTATGGTATCAAAGACACCATGAAAATTTATGAAAGTAAATACAATGAGTAAATAATAGGTTATAGTAACTGATGCTTAAAAATTTCACTTTTGAGGGATGGATTATTTTCACTTACCTGCAGCAGTTAGGAAGTTAGTATGACTGGCAGAATGCCTTTGGCCAGTAAGACCTGCCATGGCACTCCTGCTTCAGATTGTGTAACTAGAGAGATGTTGCAGGAGGATAATGGATGGCTATGTCAAGGGTGAGAAGAACTTGAAAGCTTTATGAATGGAGGTAATGGCTATGGTAGCAGTGCACAGGACTCAGAGACTCAGTAGCTGCTGTCCCTCTGTATGGTCAGGAGGAACCAGTCCCTAGCTTTTGCTCTCCCCAGCTGGAGAGCATCCCTTCATTCATATTTGGCATGTCTTTGTCACTGATAATGGAGCCCTTCAAAATGTTCTTTGGCTGAAGAGGTGTGGACTAGTGCATAGTCCAGACAGGACCTAGAACTCAGGGTAGATTATTCTGCATTGAGATGTACCTACCAAAACACATATTTGTTTGCTTCAGAGTGGAGTCTTGGTGAACTAAGGTCTGTGTAACAGAGATAGGACCTTAGTGCGAAACAGTGGACTGACTGTAAGGATACAGCTTTAAGAACGTATGTGGAAGGGAATCAGATGTGTTTGTGACATTTTCTGACACAGAGGCCAGCTGGCGTGGAAAGGCCTTTGACCATGCAATTGAACCTTTTAGCTTCAAAACCAGGTGTTAGCACTCAAACTGGGCATGATTCCTGACTTGTGGTCAGGAGAGAACTATTCTGGGACAGTTTTATTTTGTATAGGAATTGTGCCAGGGTCTGCTCCAACAGTACTGGGAGATGATTAATTCTATTGCCCTGAAATATTTCCTGTCACAAACTGATTTATTTTATGCATGTAGTTTTAGAGCATAAGAAGGCTGAGGCAAGTTATCTGGGATCTGTGTAATCATCATATTTTTATTTTATTCTAGTGTAGCTCCACTGATTTCAGTGAGGTTACTCTAGATTCACTTTGGTGTAATCAAGATAGAGGGGTTTCTTACATGATTTTGGAAGAGAAACATCCACTTTTTCCTGCTTATAACTCAGTCTTCTAAAATTAAATGCATGAGTAAAACTTAACTTGAAAATAAGCTAGTTATATGATGAACATATCCCTACAAAGGAAAAGTATCTATAACCTGGACATCAGGAGAAGTGAGCTTGTTATAGACAAAGTTTCTTAGTAGTGATGCACGAATTGTTACGTGAATATGAAGATGAATATGAGAGAGGAAATATCAGAAGAACCAAGAGAATAATTATCTTGTGAGAGACATATGTGGGGAGGGATGGGAAAGAGCAGAAATGTGTGGAGCAGGTAATAGGAATACTAAAAATATAAACATATGTAGAAAGAGTCAAATTTGAGCAGAAATAAAGCTGAGATTGATACAGCACAGACATTATCGTAGGTGGCAGATAGGACACATGGAAATACAAAAATGTTAGTGGACAGCAAGATAAAGTAAGTGAGCCTATAAGGTAGTGATGGGAGAAGGCGGGGTGCAAAGGAGTGAGGTACATGCTCAGTTTGACATAGGCACTTGAGACTTGTGAGTGGGGAGATAGAGGTGAAATCTGGAGCCAGCAAGGTGAATGGAGAGACTGAGATGCAGGGCTCAAGTGAGAAACCGGAGGAGTTGAGCGCTTGGGAAACATGAAGGAAGGGGAAAGAGACCTTGACACTGGAGAAAAAAGTTGATAGAAAAAGCCCTGGTAGGAGGATAATGAGTCATTGATGGAAGCCCTGACATACTGGTGAGTTCACCGTGTTGTGGGGAGAGGAGGGTGAGTCATCTGTCACTGCAGAGTGTGTAAGGGTACTCTGAAATAGTGAGAGAGGGGAAGGCAGCAGGTAGGTTCTACTGAAGGGGAGAAGGAGAGGAAACTTAAACAGAGTCCCTGTTGGATGCAATGAAGTGTGTGACACATTGGGCTTTAAAAGGCTTATAAATCAGCGTCAGGAACAACATCCTGCCAACAAGTGCAGGGTGAGCAAAATAGAAACTGAAAACTTCACCACCATCCTGGGAAAAAACATATTTTTAAATGCTGCCTGCCTTCTGCATGAAGCTGAATACATCTGAAAATATCCCCTAATTTGCATACAAATAGCTACATAAATTGGACTTGATATTGCTTGTGGTTGCAAACAGGCATGGGAACAGGAGACAGCACAGCCCAGAAAATGTTATACTGGGCTTGGTTTGCAGCTCTGCTCCAACCTCACTTTCTGACCTAACAAGGATGGGGAGACCATATACTTGTGAGACCTGAGTCTTTCTGAGATATTTAGAGTAGGACTGTCTTCCTTAATTTTGGATATTGAAAAGTTATGCACCTGAGACAATTACCTTAGGCTTGATTGATACTGAATGGAGGAAAATAGGAGTAAAGCCATTCTTCTGACCTATTATAAATGCTTATCTTAGCAGAAGAGGAATTGCCCTTGAGAGATGGGATCTATTAGCAGTCATAAAAGGAACAGGGTGTAAGTACATGGGATTCAAATGTCCAAATGGTAGGCGTCCGAATTACAGCAGATGACTCCAACCTAAATTGCCTCTTTTTCAGGAATTCATTTGAAAACAGTTGGTGGCAATACTTAACATTCTCTGTAAGTGTTTTGAGAGCTTCAAATGTGACATGTAAACATACATATTTGTTGTAGTAAAAATATCCTCAAATTTCACATCTTGAAAGGTCAGATCTTCTGACAACTAAAACATTGAAATCTCAATATTTCAAAATGTTTTTTTCACTCCTTTTCCCCTCCAACTTTAATAATTGAAAACAAAAATATTAATATGCCACTTCTATGCAGGCCAAGTCACACAGCATGCAGATGATGAAGTTTTCGTCTAGAAATATAGTCTATTATTAGAAAGTAGCTTCCTTGACACAGTTATTCAAAATCTCAAACAGAAATAAAATCTTTTAATAAATATACATATATATATAAAAAATTTGTTTAGCCATTTTTTTTTTTGGCTAATTTAAACCATTTGGTTCCCTCTTTATCTGATAGAGAGGTCTTTCTGAGCGTGCAAGTCATTGCATACTAGAATGGTCACCCAAGGCAAATGAGGCAAATCATTCTTTGCAGGTGCATCTTTTTCCTACTGACTACGGGGAGAACACTGTTTGGACTGAGGGGATATTTACATGTCTGTAGTGAAGACATGTCTCATGCAGAATGATCTGCTTCACAAATCATTGCCATCAGTTTCAAAAGACCCCAGGATCACCAGTGTTATGCCTGCCACCACAGCATCTTCTCTGGGATTTTGGGAGCAGTGATTCTGCTGACATCATTGAATCTCCTCCTGCATCGTGAACAGCAATTACAAAACCAGACCCTTTCCTAAATCCAGCTCTGTAACTTCTCATTCCTGCATCATACTTCTGCTTTCGTGAGGCTGGTTTATAGTATCAGTTTTATTTGGTTTTAATTTTGCCGGTATTACTTGTTCCAGCATGAAGAATGATGAGTAGATCTTTGCTGTTCCTTCCCAAGTCCTTTGTTGCATGTGGCCCACATTGTATACCCGTCCTCTTGGCAGACTGCACATCCCTCTGTGCCCTGGATCTGCTCGAGTGTCACACCCGATGGATCTCCTTCATAAGGGCCTACAACCATGTTCAGGCTCCATTGTTGTTTTTTTTTCTAATACTGATATGCTTATCTTGTCCTTTCTCTTCTTCTCTGCCTTTTGGCTGTACAACTCCTATCTTCTGTTTTGATGCTGAATCGCCTGCACTTCAGTTCACATTCTTTTCCAGTTTCTGGTTCTCAAACATCTCTTTCATCTCCCACTGTTTTACCTCAGAGCTAGTTTCTCTCATTCTCATTGTCACCTCAGCTCGGGTTTTTTCATGTATTTATCTTTTGTGTTCTCCAGTGTAGTGAGCCTGTTCCTCAGCACTCTCTGTCTGTATGTCATGCTGCTTTTCGTGGTTTCTGTCATGCTCATACTCCCATTTGTGGACAACCATTTTAGTGTAATTTATGCCTGTGTCTTTGTGTTCTTCTGTACTTTTTCTGTTTCTCAAACACAGATACCTCTACTAAAACACGTCTAAAAGCCTCGTTCCCTGGACAAATATCTGGATAACCTGTCAGTGCAGTGTTTGTGAGAAGTTCTCTGATGTCCAAGTAAACAGTTCTGTAAAATACTGTAACAGTTATTAAGTTATCTCCATTGAGAGAAGGTTGTTACATCCACCAGTTTCCAGGAGGTCCAGCCCTTCCCATAAGAATAAATAATTCCCTTACTTGAACTCATATGTTGTTATTCCTTTGTTAGAGTTGAGCTGAATCAAAGCCATGGGAAGTAAAAGCCTTTTAACTGGGCTCAACATTAAACTGTTGCAGGTGGTTAAATGTTTTACCAAGATAGTTTACAGACTTGAAATCAGCTAGCACAAATACAACCCTGTCGTCAGCTGTACATACAGAGAGTGAGGCCACTTCCATGCCTTTGATGTTCACATCATAATGCACATAGATATTCATGTCACGGGTCAAAAGACAGGAACAAACCAGAAAGAACACAGGAAGAAACAATGCTGAAAAAAATCAGAGGTAAGTACCAAAAAAAGGTGGGCAGAAATCACTCTTGTTGTGTTCGCTTGAGAGTGTTGAGTCTTTCCTACAGGACCTCTCTGATGGGCTGGATGTTGTGCTGCGCCTTTGGCAGGACACCCTGACTCTGAGTATTGTCTCAGACTCAGGGAGATTTCTTCTGATATTAGAGAGCCTGCAGGGCAGTGGCAGCACAGCAACCTTCTTTGCTCACTTCATGGGATGTCTTCAGGTAGAGAGTTAAAGGCGTTCGGGCACAAGGGACTGAAAAATATGTATACAAACTTTTGCAGAACTTCATGGGAAATTAGCCAAAAGGTTAGCAGCTTTAGACTAGACAAATATTCTTTAACCTCCCAACTGTGAGATAAAATCAAGTTTCTGATAGAGGCATCTTCTGAAAGCTGACACAGATCTGTATCTCTAGAAGGGTAGGAGGTCGGTACGGAGAGTAAAGGAGCAGAGGGTGTTTGGGCTGAGCTACTCTGAGACCAGACTGCAGCCAGCCGCTTTCTGTTTCTGAATTACACATTTACAATTCAACTTGAAACCAGTGGCAAATTTAGGTCAAATTGAAAGAACAGCACTGACTAAAGAAAAACAAGAAAAGAAAGAAAAAATCACCAAACAAAAAAGTGTTGGCAATGTCAAAAAGTTTAGTTTCAGCATTCTCCAAGCACAATGTTTCAATTTTTTAGAGTTGGATTCAAAAGCAGCATCTGCTGAAGTAATTTCAGCCCTTATAATCCTGGTGATTAGGACACAGGCCTAACATATTGAAGACCCCAAAGCCCATCCCTACCTGATTTTGAAAGGGAATTTGAGTATCTACTTTCTTCTAAGGAGACTTTTACCACTGAACAATCAGGTATTGCGTTTTTAGTTTTTCCTTCTCTCTCTTGGACCTGTTCCACTTTGAAATCAAATTGCTATAAACAATTTCAAGAAGGAGACTACATAGGCTGGGAGTCTACAGGAGGGAAACCCGACCTCAAGTCTTTCTTCCAACTTGCACAACAAGGTGAAATTGGGCCCAGATGAATGCTTTAATCATCTTACTCTGGAGAGAGGTGACAAATGCTGTTACGTGCTTTTTGTGGTGTTTTGAATGACTCCAAGGACTAACTTTTCATGCACACTAACTTTTTTTCCTCTTTTTTTTTTATTTTTTTTAAATTCTGGAGTATCTGGAAATAAAAAGAAACCTATCAAATCCAACTGAAAGAAAATGTTCATGTTTTGTTCTATCCAAACACTGTTTTATTCATTTTGTGATGCTTTTTTCCCTGATATTTTCATTTGACTTCGACTTTTCAGTTTGAGTGCTGAACCGAAGAATAAGTCATTCTTGTGGCACACATTCAGCTTCCTACTGGATTTCCAATCCAGTGGAAATTTATAGGGGAGAAACATATCTTTTACATTTTCTTTTCTCCATAGTGCGGGTGACTGAATCCTCCTTTTATTTAGGTCCTTGTTTAATAGCACTCCACTGATTTTGTAAAATAATCATTTCAGTATCAGAAATAATGACCTCATCATCTGGCCTGTTAAAAATATCTCATGAAAAGCACAAAGCCCACAGATTATATTACTCTCCATTATTCCATTTTTCTGGAAACTTTTTTTCCCTTGCTTTATTGTACAAGACAGAAAATAAAATAGTTTTGCAATAATTTCTAGGCTGTTTTGCATAGTGTGCTGTGTGTATTTTTTAATGTTTCAAATTCTTCAAGTAAGAAACATATCCTGACCTTACACATCGGCCTTCTAGAAACTTGTGGAAATTAAGGGTTTAGAAAGTCTATGGTAAAGGAAATACTACACATTACTTTTGTTTAATGAATGTGTGCAAATTCAGATGCCAGTGCCAAATCAGCACATTTAGCAAGTAGAAGGGGAAATATAACAGAGAGGAAAAATTAGGGTCAGTCTTTTTTTTAATGAGGAACCAGGCTATTTGCTGGAGAATATAATTTTTTTTATTAATAACATGGTAACTCAGATTTAAAGCACTTTGAATCTTCTTCTGGATGTGCCAAACTCTTTGCTGACTATCAAGGAATTGAAAAGAGCAACTTGGGTACTTAGTTGACTAAATATGGACCACATTGCCTGTTGCCTGTTATCTGCATGCTTGATGGAGAAGAACTCCAGCAAAGAAGGTTGGGCATGCCTTCCTGCTCACTAGGGCCTCCTTATTGCCACAGTATTCCTCCTCAGTGGACTAAGATGCAGGAGCCCAGTGACTGAGGTAGAGTTTTTCCATGCAGCTATGCAAACCGTCCTCTAGCTGCCTGACAGCCAACAACCATGACGCAAAACCACAGCTCAAAAGGGAGGAATAATTATGAAGATGATCAAAAGAGGGTCTTGAGCTCTGGCTTGCTGCATGGTCTCGCTTTCCCCTGTTTCCCATTTTCTCATCTGTTGAAATAAAGATGGTGGTAATTAACTTGCATGTGTGGTGTGAAGTTTAATTAGTGCATGTACTCTTCAATTGCAAGGTAGCTGAGTGCTGTCTTTCTGTAGTGCCACTTTTTATTATTGTGTGAGAAAGAAGTTACTCAGAAGCTGCTTGTGTCTGAAAAGTGGTTGAGGCAGAGGAAGGTGAAGGTGATGCCTTAAAATCTATGTTATATAGGTTTTAGTATCACTTGCTATAGTACCTTTAGCTTGCTGGTACCTTTGTACAAGATTTCTAAAAATGCTGTTTAACATTCTTTAAGGATTCTAACATTCTGTTAAGGATTTCAACAGACAAGGGATTTTAATGAAGTGAAGAGTTCTCTATCTGTAAAAATGTACTGAAAAAGAGACATAACAGAGACATAAGTAGTCAGATATATATGATATAAGTAGTCAAAGCCGCTCAGGAGCGTTGGAACTGTTCCAGAAGGCGTGATACTGGGTCAGAGGAGATGAGGAAGATGAAGAAATGGTCTTCTTGGGACCTCCAACTGAGATTTGGGGGGCGGCAGGGGCATGGTGAGGGCAGTGCTGTGGGAGGGACAGTTTTAGAAGTGGGTGTAACAGATGAAGTAATGTCCAAATATTGTAATTAGATGATAGGATAAAGTTGTAACACCTATGTAGTTAGCAATGCGCATTTTGGAAAATATTCCTGTGCATCTGGCATGCTGTAATAAATGAGTGCTTTTTGCTTCCTTATACTAAAAGAGAAGTTTTAGAGAGTTATTTTCTGGCTTTTAAGGCATCAAAGGAAGGCATGTCTTGCTGGCATGTCCTGCTGGCATGTCTTTCAGTGTGTTGATATTATTGGTCTGGAATGAAAAGACTAATCAGTAAAACTATCCTTTTAAAATCTGTCCTTTAGGAATAAAATAATTTTGAACTATTACCAAAAGTATGTGGATGTACTTGCATATCTAGTGACCTACTGGATGTACAGTAAGACTGCCTCGATAGCAATAACATTTTTGACCAGAAATGTAAGTCTCAAATCTTCTCCTTGTGTAAATAGTGCATTTCTAAACTGCTTGGCAGTGAAGGTAATCATCTTCTAATGAACAGAATATTGTGGCTAGGGAAAAATCATGACAGAGAAAGAGAAGTAACTAATTTTTTAAAATGAAATTATACATGTATTGTTCTTATTATAATAATTCGTTTTCTCTTGATATGCTTTTTCTCTCCTATATTCCAGTAGACTATTACTATTAAATCAAAAACAGTCTCTAATGTGTCTGAAAAACATTCAGGGCAAATGAACTTTCCCATATGGATGTAATATTTGCAGCCATAAATAAATTCTTACAGTTTTTGTCAGGCTTTTCACACACCCTCAGATTCTGCTATCAGCTAGTAAATCTTCGTTTAAGACACTACAGGATCAGATTTCCCTGAATAAATAGTTGGCCAAACCAGAGAGAAAATAATGTTGCAGACAAAATAGTGTTTCCAAGTTCTGCCTTCCCTTCCACCCCAAGCAGAGTATTTTCTTTGTGCTACTCTTCAGAGTTTCCTACCATGGTGTCTACTTGGAAGGAAGGAGAAGCAGATAGTGTCACTGGTGTGCATTTTTTTCTGATAGCAGAAGGACCTTACTGTTAGACAAATGGGACTTGAAAAGTCAGCAGGGAAGCAAGTCATCTGGAATCATTCCTGTCTTTTCCTCTTCTAACACGACATCCCCTCAGCTAGCTCAGTCTTTGTGGAAAAAAAAAAAAAAAAAAAAGCCTTCTTGATTCTCCAGTGATGTTTAAGAGTGCCTCTTGAGGTTCCTGTGCACTGGGCTCTTCTGAATGCTTTTAGAAAAGGTTTGCTTGCAGCTAATCCCATAATACGGTACTTTCCTACAGACCATAGCTCTTCATCTATAAAAACTTGCCCTGGGAGTCACATATGTAAATACTAAAGCAGTGAGTTTGCAGAGAATACTATGGTCTCATCAGTGGCTCCACTAGACAAAATAAAATGGTATCCTTTTTATCAACAAGGGGATGAACATGAAGTATAGAACCTCATTGTCTTCCTGGAAGCCAGAGAAATGCTCTGTATGGTGTTAATCCTGAACAACCCATTTATTTTTGCATCTATGGATGCTACTATTTTCTTATTTCTGGAGAGTTGCTTCTTTTCCACAAAATACTTCCTTTAGACTTCTTTACTTTTGAAGCCTTGGCAACTCTACTCATGGCTTTTACCACGTAGAAGAATTATTAATGCTCCACAGTTGAGCTGGATTTAGTAATTAACAGATGAAAAGCAATGGCTCAATAAGACCTCCAATCAGCAGGATATATCTTATATGCACACTGGACTTCTGTACACAAGAAGGATTTGATGATGGCAGCTACAGTTTGGTTCCTATAATCACAGAACAATAAATAACCACTGAAGGACTCTGCAAAATCCCTTCTCGTCCTCCTGCCCTGAAGCAAGAAAAGTTACAGGATTGGTTATCGCTCTGTTGACATTCTGATTGAATTTAGTGCAACTTGTTCTCACAACATTCCAGTGATGGAGATTTTCCCCACCTACCTAGATTGGTTTGACAGTTGCATTCCAATGCTCTGTTAACCTCGATAGGGGCTCTCCCTGGTTGGGTGTTTTTCAAAAACTCACAGAATAATCTCTATAATTTTACCAGGCACTGAAGTGAGACTGATGGGCCTGTAGTTTACAGGATCATCCTTCTTGCTCTTCTTAAAAACTGGGACAACTTTTGCCAGCTTCCAGGGACTGGGACTTCTCCAGGTATCCTAGACAATGCAAAAATCGTGGAGAGAGGTCTCACAGTGACATTAGCCAGCTCTTTGAGTACCCTTGGATGAATTCCATCAGACTTACAGAGATCCAGCTGGATCCCACACAAGTTCAGGATTGACTGGGAGTTTATGATTTTCACATCTCTGGCCTTCTAGCCCAGGGTTCTGGGACCCATGGAGTCCATCTTCAGTGTGGAAGACCAAAGCAAAGAAAGTGTCAAACACTTCATGTCCCTGTTTGTGAGGAGACCATCCTCGTCAAGTAACAGGTCAATGTTATTTCTGGACTGCTGTTTGTTATTGACATATTTTTAAAAGCTCTTTTTTTTTTGTCCCCCACAGTACTGGCCAGATGCAACTCCAGTTGAGCTTTGGAGGCATGAATTTTCTCCTTAGAGTTGTGAGTAGCATCTCTGGAGTCCTCTCATGAAGTCCTTACCTTGCTTCCCTTGGGCATGCACCTTCTCTTTTTTGACTTAGCTCCAGAAGAAGATCCCTGTTCAGTTAAACTGGCCTTCTGCCTTGCCTGATTGACTTTCAGAATTTTGGCATTGCCTGTTCCTTTGCTCCTAGGAGGTGGTGCTTAAAAGCACCACAACAGCACCTTCAAAAGTGTTTTCCCAGGGGATCTTGCTAACTATTCTGCTAAGCAGCCTCAAGTCTACTCTTCTCACATCCAGAGCTGAAGTTTTGCTGCCACCTTTCCTCCTGCCACCAGAGCTTTTGAACTCAACTGCTTCATGGTAGCGCATGGGGATGCATCAAGGTCCTTTCAGAACTGGTATTCAAGACACCAGTCCTGTATGTTTAACACAGGGCAAATGAATAATTGCCTCAGATATGTTTTTTTTTACATCTGAGTTCATCACCTAACCCCTTGTTATATGTTTATACACTATAGGGCCTAAATTCTGCCCCTCTTTTATCAGTTACATAAAATTCAGGACTTGACACTTTCCAAGTTAGCAGTGGCTGAAAACATCCAGCATCCCTGTTTGTGTTCAGATCTTGCCTATGAAAAACATCACGATAGATTGGAAAACAGAGGCAGTATAACTGGGCATTACCTAGATAATGTGCCAGATGTGCGATTAAGTTTGATGCAATATTAAACTCCCTATTCATTAATTAAAAAATGTGGATATCTCAGTTATCTCCTGTTGAAGAATTAGCCAATCAATGCCCCAAAGTGCAGTGCATGTTTTGAAACTGTCTGATAGCAAAAGCCATTGACAGATAGGCATACACTGGGTGATCTCTCATGGGACTGAGTACCCAAATACCTTTCATAGCCCTATCATAGTATGAGTAAGGCCGTACTACACAGCAGAATTAAGACAGGATTATGGCCTGAGCTGGAGTACCTGTGCTAATATAATTTCAACAGCTTCGGTAACAACCAAGACAAGTGTCAATGTTGTCAAGTTTGTACTGTGGTGTAGCCTTGAAAATCTGCAGTGCTGCATCTTGCTACTGATTTTTACCTGTGTTGAAAAAATCAAGACAGGACAGATGTGCCAGCTTCTGCTATGAGGCGTGCACTGAAACATTGATTTCAGTGCTGAAAAAAAGCTGTGGGCTGAAGTGAGCTGTGTAATCCAGAAAGAGGAAAGAGGCCAGTTGGCAGCTAATTTCCTACTGCCTTTATTTCTTTAAGAACTAAATAAATTTTGTGTCTGGATGGGGTTGCTGAAAATCACAACCTTTTTAAAAGCTACTCTTCTACCTCCTTCAAATTCTTGAATCTAAAGTTCCACACACTTCTCTCTGGGTGAACAGCTTTAGAAAAACCAACGGACTGAAGGAGTCTGAGCCAGCATAAGAGTAAGAATTTCCATTTGGTGAATACTACTCACATAAAAGTAAGTTGTTTAATAGGGAAAAAAGTGGGAGAAAAATGAGTCCTTAACTATAAAATAGCCCATATATTTTATTTCTCATTAATGGAGGAGCTTTGTAAGCAGAGCAGTGTATTATATCTTTGCATTCTCTCTCTCTGTAAACCATGGAACCATGAAATAAATAATGCATATTTGCCTCCTTGAACATACTCCTCACTTGCACTTTGCCCACTAATCTCTACTGCAACTACATCTAATATTCCAAGCTTCTACTGAGATGTCAAACAGCCTCTTCTTCTCCTGATAGAAAAGAAAGAACTGCCACAAAAATACTTCCTTCTTTTCCTCCAAACCCATATTTTTTTGTGTATGGGGTTTGAAAATGACAGTTCACTCTGGGATTCATCTTTGACATGAATGAGTTCTAGATTTACAATATTTTTAAGTCCCAATAATTTGGGAAACAAAAGAACTAATTGACATTTTTTCGTTGTTAATATACGGATTTGACAGTATCTTAAGCCGGGCATGCGGATTTGCTTTATGTAACTAGGGGGAAAAAATGCTGTGCCTGTATAATTTTTAAAGCTTTTCTTCTTTTCTTTTTTTTTTTTATGTTTTTGCCAGACATGACTGGTGGCATGGAAAGAACTTCTGTCTGTGAGTCTGTTGAGGAAAAGTAGACTGGGCCTTTCATTATATCCATCAGTATTCCCACAGGAGATTCCTACAGCAGATTCCTGTAAGAATGGTGACAGGTCATACCATGAGAAACCCTAACAGGCTTTTTTAAAGGAAGTGTGAGACAGTCAAGGAGAATTCCCATGGCCACATGTAAATGTGACATGGCGCAAATTATTTCTTGTATCTAGTCGCTACAATAGACATCTGACTATGAGGTATGGTGTCCCAGGAAAACCATGTGCACAAGTTCCTCCCACAGCATGATGTTTCCTTTGCAGGCACCTTGCCTTCCATCTCATGTTTCTTTTAACTGCATCAGATCTCCTCGAAAGAGCCCAAAGAAGTGCTGCCTGTCACGTCACCAGCTTTTAGAGGTGGGACTGGCTCAAGCGCAAGATGTGTTCTAATGGGTTAAACGAAGCCAAATTCTTCTCCCTGGAAGCCAAGTGATCTGGGCTGGCTCAGACATACCTGAAGCCATGTGTGTAGGGAAAGTGGTGTGTCAAAGTCATATACATGGTCTCTTTCCCATTACAGTGCAGATACGTCTTATAGGTCTAACTTTTCAGAAACTGTAATGATCATCAAAAGGCATCCCAGAACAAACACACAAACCCCCAAAACAAGCCCAGAGAAGCAAGAAAGCCCAAAGATAGAAAAAATACTAATAATATTAGCAAGCTGGAAATAATATCAATAAGCTGGAGATTAGTTGAGACATGGAAGTCGTGGCAGCTTTTGAGAAAGAAAAAAGAAACTGCAAAAGGAGGAACATTTTCTGTTGAAGATACTAGAGAGATCTGAGGATTAAAATAAAGCTTAATTCAATGGCTCTGAGTCATTCAAAATAACACAAAGATAACACTGTGCCATTTCTGATGGTGTAAATGAAAGTCTTTTATTGTATCTGTATGGACATGGTGGTTTAGACAAGACTAACCATGAAAGTAGGCTGGTCTGTTGCTTTAATATTCCTCTTTCACCTCTTATGTCTCAATGCTTTCTCATAAACATAAAAGCAAACCACCCCATGGTTTTGAAATACCATTAGCCATGCTGTTTCTGGTTGCAGATTCTCCAAATGAAGCAATAAAGGCACTTGAAGCTCCTTGGATTTACGTGGTAAAACAAAGGAGGGATACTCTGTGCATAGCAGCCAGATCCTAGTCTCAGTGTGATGACTTCGTGAAGGCAGTCACAAAGTGAATAGAGGAAGAAGGAAGTATTTGAGCTCTCTAAATGTGGCACAAACATGCTCCCATTTAGAAATAGCCAAGATACTTCCCTTGTTTTAAAGTATCATAGATTAAATACCTTTTTTAACTCCTTCAGGTTTAAAGAGTTTTAACAAAGTCCAAGTATAAATCAGCCTTGCAAGATCCTTATGGATGTAGGTGAGAAGATTTTCTTGATGAGGATCAAATTGGAATGAGCATGTGAATTATCTTTCAGGTTTTTTTCAGTTGTCCCCAGACCTCAGAGAAAGAGCTGAATGAGAGAAATTTACATAAGAATGTTGATATGTTGCCCTATTGTTTTCTTAGAGGCTCAGTTTAATGTAGAAAACATCTGCCTGCCTTTGAATGTTCCATGGATCATTGGTTCTTTCAGAAATCGTATTTCACTCCTTCTTCCTCCATTTCATTACCTGGATGGGAAGTGCTTGCTCTTGGTAGCTGTTGGTGAAGAGAAAGAAAGAGCAGGGGAGAAAAAAGAGAAAAAGGAGCATCCCAGAACGAAGAAAGAGAAGAAAGAAAAGAAAGGAAAGAAAGGAAGAAAACAAGAAAGGAAGAAAGGAAGGAAGGAAGGAAGACAGACAGAAAGAAAGAAAGGAAGGAAGGAAAATTCTATTTCATGCATTTACTGACACACTTTTTTCCCCCAGGCATGGGAGTAACCAGAGCTTGGCACTTTCTGCATCAGAACAGTCCTAAGCAGTCATGACTATTGAAGGCAAAATGTAACAGAGAAAATAGGTATTAATTAGAGTCTTCAGAAAATCTATTTGGATTTAAATGGTGTTATTAATAACATAAACAGTAGCATAGATTCCTGGACCCACTAGGTAGGGCTCTTATTGAGGACTCGGGTATTCCTAGTTTGCACACTGTGCTCTGGAGCAAGGCTCTGCCTCACCAGAATTTTTTTTCCCTTCTGAGAAATGAATTCCTCTTTTAGTCTTCTAGTACCTAAATCTACCAGCCCTTTAGGGCTTATAGAATATGCACTAGTTGTGTTTATCATTTGCTTAGCAGCTTTTGCATCATTACTTTTCTGTAATTAGAACACCTAGTGGTAGTGGTGATAGACACTGTACAAATTAGTGATATAGACAACTAATTTCCCCTTCACACTTCTGAAAGAACATTATCCTTGTTTTGCTGTTTGATTTTGGCTGTCTCACAGTGAATCTGAATGAACTTTTCCCTATATCTTGTTTTTTTTTTTTAAAAAAAAAAGGAAATAATTTTTCCATATTCCATTACTTGACTTATTGTTATTCCCCAAAGGTTACACTTGAGACCAAGCTATTCTGCTTTTTATGGTGATGTTTTTTCTTTTCTGTATCTTCCACAAAGTTTTGCAAGAAAAATTCTACCACACCTTCCTAATTTTTTCTGACATTTCTAATTCAAAATTTATAAAATAAAAAATAACCCAAAACTGAGAAAAAACCTCATAAGCAGCAGAGGAATATTTTTCTTTATTTGATTGTGTGGCAGAAGCTAGACTTTCCTCACAGAATTTTGCACAGAAAAAGGGTTCATTAGCAACCTTCCTCCAGGTTAGAAGGATTCAGCTACTTTGGTTGTCTTATGCTTTAAGATGTTCAAGGGAATCCTGTCTATCCAGACAGCTGCACGTCTTCTGGGATTCTTGTGTCATGTCTTACACAACCTAGAGAATTTCAAATTACATGACACATCTAAGTTTAGGTACCTGAAACACTTCCCAATAGTCCAGACCTGGGACTCATCCTATTACTTTTCTATAATTATATGATCTAGATTTGATGATGAGAAGCACTATAATCACCTAAACGTAGGCACCTATTGCCATCTGGGGCACCAAGGCTGTCTGGGACACCTTTGAGGGCAAGTAGACATGACCCAGGATCTACAGGACACTGTGTCCTCCAGGGCTGGCAGAGGAAGGCAAAGTGAGAGACCATACAGTATTTAGAACCACAATATGTACCTGAATTCAGGCACTGTGTCCTACCCTTAGTCTCTGTTTGGCTTCTTTATGGTCCATCCAACGCTGTGGATGTAGTATGTGGCTGGAGGGGCTTTGTAATATTTCTCCTGTATGATCTGTTAATTTTAGCTTGTCAAATTTCTTGCAATGCATCTTTACTCTCTTGGTTTGTTTTGTTTTTTTTCCCCCTCCTCAGTGAGTGCAAAGAATCATGAGGGATTTCCTAGAGGAGAAAGGTGTTGAATTTTTGACATAGACTTTTTTAATCTCTTTTTATTAAGCATTGAAATTAAATATGTGTTAATAATGAAAAAGCTTTTGCTTAGAGTTTTATAACTCTAAATTTTTTTTTCTCTGTCAGCACTTTCTTTGTTAGTTTCGGGCCATAATACTAAGGTTTTTTACAGTCACAGATGCACTTTTATGATTAGTATGGTGTTTCTTTTAATCTACTATATTTTATATAACACAAAGAAAAGCAGTGAAAAGAGGACTGTTGCAGTGAAATAGTCCAACTAACCTACTTGATATTTCCCACCAGGTCCATGTGAGGCTCCTTGGGCTTTAGCTTTCCCCTGCTTGCTAGCTAATAAGGAAACACAGTGTTGAGGCCGAAGTCCAGGATTTTTACTCGTGTTAAAGGATCTGAGTGCTGAGTGTTAAGACATCTGATGTTAAGGGTGTAAAAAGTGCTTCTTTCTTTCCTGCAGTACACTTCCCATGTGACCTTGGGAAAGTCACCTGCTTTGAATTACAGAAAAGGCTGTAGGAACTCAGGGTTCATCCGGGCGCGGAAGGCGGGGAAGCTGAACTGCAGCAGCAAATGAGTCCCTGAGATCCCAGATGCAGAAGGGGTCACTGACATCGCCAAATCTTCATGTGGCCTTGTGTACCCGGTGTAGGACTAGCCAAGGTGAAGGAAAAAACATATTTTAACAGTCTCCTCATGTTTGCTTGGGGCGCTAGAGCCATTGGGACTGTCTCTGTGCCAGGGTTGAATAAGAAATGATATTCTGTCCTCGCAGGCTTGAATTAGTCTTCACTGTGTGGTCTCACATACCTATTGAGTGGCAAAGTGTCCTTAGAGAATATTGTCCATTTTAGACCACTCAAATATCCAGTGATAAAAAGCCACTTGAGCACAGCAAAGTGTTATGTAAATATGGTCAGGATTTTATGTCATGATGTGGATGGTAATGTTACATTTTTGGTTTCTGTTGTAAAAGACTACATATATATCTATTTCTTACAAATATTCACATTTTTTATATTATTCTAAACATGTAGTTTTCATTGCTGTTTTCTGGAAGCTTGGCTGACACACATTCCCAACGGTAAAATACAGAGTATTCCTTCACCCAGAAAATAGCTTTCCTGGCTTGCAACTCAGGAGAAAATTCTTACCCACCCATTTTCTTAGTAAATTGTATGAGCAATAAGAGAATGGCCTGTTATCAAATTTGTATGAACAATATACAGCAGAGAGTAAAAGGATTTAATATGTTAGAAGGAGAAAGAGTGCTCTTTTTCTAGCATCATGTTTGGGGTTATGCACTTGCATTTTAGTAAACCATAAAAAATTCATCCAGCCAATGTTTTCATGTGACCTTGACAGTCTTCAGAACTGTGCTGGTGTCCTGGGGCCTGAGGGAGAAGAGTGGCATCCTTCCGAAGACACAGGGGGTTGGATGCCTAAAGGAAACTGAAACACTCTGCTGTGAGAGAAAGTTGATGGCACATCAACAAACAGAACATTTTTTTACATCCGTATTCATCAAGATCTTGGGAGATCTGGGGGGTTTTGTTGAAAGCTGTGGGAGCTGTATATGTTGTTGTGTGAAATATTGGACTCATGAGGCTTATCCGCTGGTAGCAGCTCACCCAAAGCCGGCTACTTGGCTGCCCCAATGGCAGATGACTGGGTGAAGAGGTGCCCAAGAGCTACTGGAAAAGAAGGAAAGATACTTCCTTTTTGACATTCTTCTCATCCTCAGAGAGATCTGAAAGTTTCTCACCACATGCTGGGGTGAGACTTCCAGCCCAAGCTGCTGGATCAGGGTGTTGATGATGGCCCAGGAGGCTTCATGCTTTGGTAATGCTGCCAGGCATTTTTTCTCCTGCAAATGATAGGTAATAAGATAAGTGAGCAGGGTGACCACCAGGATCATCAGCAGTTGTATTGAAACCTCTTCATGCAGCACCCTAGCTTGTTGATTCCCAGAAGCTTGTCCCAGCCCATAGGGACAAAAAACTATGAATGAGATGCAGATAAAAAGGAAGACTGTGACAAGCTGTTCAAGCAGTAGTTAATAAGAGGAGGATTTGATTTAAATACTCGATATGGGCTTCAAGGAACTTACTATCCTGCCAAAAAAGGGTTATTCAGTAATTCAGGTGCCTGTTGGGTAGAAGATTTCTGGAGAGTAGCCAGTTTCCAAATTCACTGCTTCATTGGATTTTCCATGCTGAAATTCTACTTTGGGCAAAATGGTTTTTGCTTTCAATTTTTGGTGTCAGATTTTTCCAAATTTTGAATTTTCTTGGTTTGTCCTTTCATTTACTTCTTTTACTATCTACCCTGCCTTCTAACTCACTTGAAAGAAGATTAAGACAAAAGGACAGAAAATACTCTAAAAAACTCTTTTAACATCTTCTTCATGATCTTATTTTCTGTATAAAATACTGGAAAAATAGTAGTGGGGAAACAGATATTTATATCTTTAAATTCTTTGTGGTTGAAAAAGTAAGTAGAAAATATTTTAAAAGAAACAGAAGTTAGGCCAGTTGGTTCAAAGCTGTTTCTTGAAAGTTGTCCCTAGGAACAAATGTCCCTTGAGAAGGGACAGTTTTTAAAGTGTGTCTGTTGTAATCCCAACAAAAAACTAGAGAAATGTTTAATTTAAGAAAGTCCTTGCTCTCCTTGTTTTTTATAGATAATGCAGACAATACACAGAAAACTGCTGATGACTTAGATGTTCTGAATTCCTCATTAGAAATACCTTTCTCTCACCAATGATTTTATGTATACCCTAAAGGAAAACCCCCACCATCGATAGTTTCCTACAACTTGGTGGGGTGAATTTAAAGGGCATACTGTAACGATCCGAAGAATTGCAGCCCTGTGCTCTAGATGTGTCTGGGTTTCTCCTTCCACTTCTTGGAAGACAGGCTGCAGTGCCCAAGGCAGGATGTGCAAGAGGTTAGATGTGCCTCTTATCGTCCAGGTTACTCAGCTAATGCAGCAGGTTACAGCCCTGCGGTGGGAAGGAACCATGGTTTAGGATTCACAAGCAGGCAGCAATGGGTTAGTGCTGCTCTGTATCAAAATCATTGTTGTCTCTTCTTAAACTGTAGGAACAAAATCTTGTCCAGTTTACATTCAGTAGGGAAAAGAGTGTAATAAGAAATTTTGGGGATAATGAATAATGGAGAAATGAAAGCCTTAAGTGAAAGGGCAGAAGGTCCTGGATAAACATGGCTCTGATTCCCTTTATCTGGGCAGTTCTCCCTATGGAGAGCTGAACTTCTTTTAAGTGGACTCTTCTTTTACACCAGTGACTCTTAGGTGGGATGGGCTGCTGTCTTTGTAAGAAACAACTTCAACTGTTTCTTAATATCCCTTAATATCTTATATCTTAATATCCCTTTTAAAATGAAACAAAAAGATGCCATTTAATTCCTCCAGGCTTTTTGTGTCTTGACCTTTGTGCAGTGCTGGAGTTATACGGTAAAGAGAAGGTGTCTCTTTCTTGCACTACAGATTCATGAATTTCTAAACTTGCAGTATGGGGCAACTGCTGTCAAGTAATCACCTGAAGATGATTACTGTCGAGAGAAGCATTAAGTTCCAGGAGAGCAGACAAGAGGCAGCAGGACCTGCAATGAAAGGTGCATCTGTGGTGCTACAAAAAAAAAAGCAGTAGAGAATCTTGTCTCTTTCCTACCCTTCCCTGTTTCTTATCTCACCACTTTTGCCTCATTATCTTTTTTTACCTAAATATTGCTCATGTCCAATGGAAGTGACAAGAAGCATTTATATCAGTTGACACAGAACAAATTAGCATCAATGTAAATTTGTTGACTGATATGGCTCCAGCAGGGGAACGAGAAAGTGTTGAAATGTAAAAGCATAAAAGCTGAGAGCTGTGTTGTATCTACAACATTTTAAAAATATGTGCCAGAGTTGGTTTCTTATGTTATTTATAATACTAGTTATAAGGAAGTAGAATCTCTCCAGCCAGTGAAGTCTGGTAATCATGTCTGTGTTTATACCAATGTTTTTCTCTTTAACCGAGAAGAGCAAAATGTGTGGATACTTCTGCTTATAGTTAAAGGACTTCCCTCTTAATTGTGGACTTTTGTATGCCTGAGGTAGATCCAGCACTAGGCAGACGCTGCTACCTTCCCTTCTAACAGAGGCTTCATCTTGCTAAACGAAGGTATGACCATCATTTTAAAGGTCCAGTGTGAAGCTGATAAACAATCTCTCAACACCAGAATAACTCTATTGAGTCCAGTTATCCCAGGGCAGTTGCAGTTAATTTTCCATTGCCTTTTTGTGATCAAGCTCAGAATGACTGTGTCCAAAAACATGTTAACTTCTTTTAAAGTTTTAGGGAACTAGCACACATATTTGTTACTTCTATTTTCCCCTCAAAGAGAGACTTTTTACATAGAGTAGTAGGACAAGGGGGGGATAGCTTAAGCTGAAACAGACTGGGTTTAGATTAGATATTAAGAAGAAATTCTTTACTGTGAGGGTGTTGAGGCATTGGCAGAGGTTGTTGTGGATGAGAAGTTGTGGATACCCCATCCCTGGGAGTGTTCAAGGCCAAGTTGGATTGGGCTTTGAGCAATGTGGTCTAGTGTAAGATGTCCTGGCCCATGGCAGGGAATTGGAACTACATGATCTTTAAGGTCCCTTCCAATCCAAACCATTCTATGATTCCATGAAAAACCAGCTACCTACCTCTAAAGAAAGTTTGTCCTTGTCAGTCTAATAAGAACATGAAACCAATATTTATATCTGATAGTGATATCCTAATCTGTGTAATATACAGGATAAGCACTACTTCCAGTGGATTGTGTCTTTCTCAGATTCCCTTTTTCCTTTCAAGGATTTTCCCGTCAACTCCTTTTGCCATTCACAAGTAAGATAACTGATATTCGGGATGTTTTTTCCAGCTTTATTTTTGGGATTTTTTTAAACTCTGGGGAGGTGTTCTAATGAATGCAATTCATTATGATCTTGCCATTTTATTTTTTTTTTTCATAGCACTCCTGGACATTTTAATTCTAAAAACGTGGTGAAAACAGAGTAAGAAACTATTACTGGAATAAGAGCAAAATGCCTCCAGGAAAGAAACTATAAGTAAAGAAAGAATGAGAGGGGAACAAAAGCATTATCTGGTTTCTGACTGAGTTTTGGAGTTCATACTGCTGCAATGACTTGTTCTGCTAAGGAACCAGTTACTAGGTCTTTTTACTTAGACTGAATAAGATTTCTGTTCATTGCTGATGCTGTTGGGGTTATTTAACTGTTCTACAATATTTTCTGTGTGTGGATGGACTTGAAGTCAGTGAACAAAGGATTTTGGGTGTATTTCTTTAATGGTCAAGGTTGAAAGAGCCATGTTTCTTTCCTAGTAAATGGATGAAATGAAGTGGGATAGTTCTAATTTATCCTAGATTTATTCAGTCAGTATTTCAATAGGAAACCACTTCAATTCTTTGAGCCCTAGTGTACTACTCTCCTAACTCTTGAGTGGCTCTTTAAATCTGTATGCCTTAATAACATAGCTAAGTTGAAGGATTTGGAGCTACTACCAAGTGTCTTTCTGAAAAGAATTACCTAATGATTTCAGACCTTTGTAGAGTGGAGAAAAAATGTTCTGCCAATTTTGAAAGACAAGACTATTAGAAGTAACCAATTCTCTAGGTAATCCTGTGCATAACCTAGAGTTTTCTAGCCTTTGCTATGTCCAAAAAAAGTATAAGACACTGACAAGCTTGAACTTAAGTTATGAAGGAGGAAGGATACAGAGGGGATGGATGGAATATTGTATGGAGGTTTCTGCAGCTGCCAAGGGATTCTGGTAATTCAGTTACCATAGTTATCATGCTGAAATCCTCTCCCACAAAAAGTGCATAAGAGCAGGGAGAAGACAAACCTTGCCCAGTTATAGCTTATAGACTGCATCATTTGGTATTATCGCCCAAAATCAGAGTGTTCTTATTAAATGCCTAGAGCTCCCACATTATTCTTGCTTTAAAATGCTAGTGATTTGGGTGAAGGTTTGCCTTTTAGACACATTTTGAAGTCCTGTTTACTTATAGTAACTTGCTTGGTGGTTTATAACACTGAATTTTGAAGATTATTTGCAGTGATTAGTTTTACCTTTTTAGTAGTTGTGGTTCAGGAGAGGAATTTCCACCTGATTGGTACAAAGGTGCTAATTCTGATCCACTATTGTGTTTTCCAAGTCCTGTGCAAAATGTGTCTTTGCAGCCAGACACACAGAGGGAAGGATGAGCTTACTGAGGTGTAACAGCAGTGGATAATGTGGGAAGCAGGGATGAACGAGTTGCTGATCTGTTTTCCCTTATGAAGGGAGAACAGGGTTGCCTGGAGGAAGGTTGTCTCTTGGCTGATGGAATGAGAATTGGTGAGGTGTAGCCCTGTATCCCTTGGGCACAGGATACCCTGAAATTCTGGAAGGTACAGGAAAGTTGACTTGTGAGATGTTTGAGACCATGCTGTTTGGATGTAGTCTAAAATATCTCCAGTATTTACATGAGGGAAGATATAAAATAAGTGACCAGGAGTTTTTTTGGATCACAAAGGATGCCATATCAGATAAGGGTAAGTGCAGCTGTCTCTCTGGGACAACTTCACAGCTACAGTGTCCTACACAGACCACCAAGGGCAACTGTAGAAGGTTACTGTCCTCATAATTTTCTATTAAAAATCTATGCTTGCTAGAGATTTTCTCAAAGGATAATGAGCAATCACACTGCCTTAATGTGAACAAATTCTGAACAGAAAAGGTCTGAAGGCAGCAGAGAAAGAAACAACATTTCTGAAAAAGTCTTGAATGGGATTAACTGATTAACTTTCTTTCTGGGATTAATCATGCTTATGGATCTGATCCATTGTTCAATGAGTTCAATGAAAACACATTTACTTCTATGAATCTACAATCAGGTAATCTATTCAGGAAGTGTACTCTTTATTTGGCTTTTGTCATTCCAAGATAAGCAAACCACTTATACACAGGAATATCCCAGCTACCGTAGTGCAGTGAACCATGATGCAACTCTACAGTATAAATGTGAAAAAAAGTCAGAAATTGTAGAACATCAGAATTTTCGAAAACAGAGTTCTTCTGATAGTCTATGGCATCCAAAACCAGAACTTGCCCTGTAACCTCTCCTTTTTGCAACCGTGGGCAATATCCTCCAGATAATATGCTATCTGGATGTATCCTGATAATATGCTATCTATTTTTTCAGAAGGAAGCTGTGGAGAGTGGGGGTGGCTTGTGAGTGTCTATGTTAATGGAAAGCTGCCCCCTCTGTTTTGATTAGGTTGGTTTTTATCCTTTCTGCTGTCTTTGCTTGCATGTTGGCCCAAGCAGAGGAAAGGATGTGATTCGTGGATCACTGAAGGATAATTGCTTTAAGCAATGAGCCAGCTACTGTTATTCAGATGTAGTGCAATAGGCAGCAGGTCACTTAAGCAGGTCACTTGTCCTCTGAGCTCAACACATTGTAAATGATACCATGGTGTATTGCAAACATTTCCCCCAAATCACTAAACATTTGCTGGGGAAGTTTCAAAACCCTGATACTCATCTTCATTTGAAATATGCCTGGTACAGGGTTTTCTTTTGAGTGGGAGACACATAGTGGCATAAAGCTTACCTGAAAAATATCTAAAAACAAACCTGGGAAGAATTGTGTACTCATTTACATGAGTAAGAAGTTGCAGCAGCTGCTGGTGTTCAGACACAATTATTTCTCATGAAAATGTTTGCAAACAGGGTTGTTTTTTCTTTTAGTGTAATCAGCCTGAGATATTACATCTGTGAAAGATCTGTCACTGTCAAAAGCAAGCACCAAAAGGGGCATAAGAAATACTGTTCTCTAGGTGGAAATCAGTTCCATTAATATGATTCTGTCTACAGGTGAATGGATGCTGCCTCCTCTGGTCCATCATGCTGAGAGGGCAGCTGGATATGAATCTGAGAAGTATTTGTTTTATATGTGTGTATATATAATATATATACACATATAAAATCTTGTCTTTCTAGGGACATCTGTGGAATTAAATAGTTGGATCTAGTTTTAATCCTATAGTCTAGTTAATATTGTTCTCAGAGTAGATCAGGGAAAAATTCAAACTGTGTGCCATGCTGGTTCTTAGAAGAATTTACTATTCCACCTAACATCAATAAAAGATTAACTGAAAACCCCTGAAGGGATAGGAAGATCTTCAGAACACTCATTCATCCTTGGTCAATTATAGTAAAGGATCTGACTATTGAAAGACGCTCTGCACAGCCTCAGCATTCTTGGCTGGAACAGGCTCAGAGGCATTCACTCAATTTAACATTAGTTATAGATAAGTAATTAGGTTTCTATTAGCAGATAACAGAGATTCAAACCCTATCTAGAATACTGAGATTTTTGCAAATACTGAACATAAAGCTTTGATCTCTGAAGTTTCAATCTTGATTTAAGCCTAAATGTACATGTAATATACCCGTGCTGTTGAAATAGTATTTATAGCACTAGAGAGCATTGCCTGGTCTACTGAAAATCTTGATCACCAACTGCCTACAGTAGTTTCACCATGAAATACAGTGTTTCTAAAATGATATGTGTGATCAGAGACATGCTGTCAGGTTTGGAATTGAGACCAGGCTGCAGTAGGGAGTGTGGAGGAACTGTAGCTTACAGCTTTATGCTTAAACTGATCTTTCTCGGCAAAAGCAAAAAATCCTGATGTAATGATGAAATTCATTTTGCCTTAATCAGAGTTGAAGTGTGCTTAAGGTAGGGCAGCTGCACATGGGCTGCAGATGCAGTTTAGCATCTCAGACCAGAAAGAAAAACCACAGCACAGTCTCCTCTCTGCCTTTTCTGTGCATTACTGTTTTAGCTCTTGTGTTGGTTCCACCATCTCCTTTTCATTAAGTGTGTGATGTGTCATGGCCATAAATGCGTGTGCATGAAGTATCTGTGCAGCTTATCCTGTAGTCCTTCTTTGACTTGCCTCCAATTTCCTAGCCCACCCTTTCCTTTTCCACTTGTAGAGCTCCTACAGATTTGGCAGGGCATTTTTGGCCTCTTGCTGCTCCAACCTCAGAAGATGCTGAGTGTTACAGCTGGAGATAGGTTTACATTGGTCTTCAGAGCTACAGTTAAATTTCTCAGAATGTAGTTCCCAAAAGAAACCACCTTGGAAAATATTAGAAGACAAACCTAACAGTGTGTTTGTGTGTGCTATCATTTGCAACATATAGTAGACAGGAACAGCATGCAGTAAATTCTGTCACCTTGCTTTCCACCCCTTTTGGAGATCACTTCTGAATATGTAGAAGTCTTATTCATGAAGACATGAGCTGAGAGAACTTAATTAGGCAGCGTTATATGTTGTGGAACTAGTATAAAGTTCTGCCTTTTCAGTTTATTTCCATGTCTGAAGCTGACCCCTACTTCATTTGTTATCCTTTCCTGCAAAATCTGGAGGGAAAAGAACCACATCTCAATATATTTGAGGAAAAAAGACTTAAGACTTTTTTATAGAAATAATTATTCATTCCACTTTGTACTTTAACCATATTGATGTTTGACCTTAACCACTGAACTTGTCTATGATACAATTAGAAAATGCTTAAGTTCATAAAACCTTCTTATTCTTTCTGCCTCTGTGTTGCTTCATAGAACACACCATAACTTACAGATGTAGTTTCCTTTCTTTCTGCTGGGGCTGAAAAGTCACATAATTGTTCTCTCTGACTTGACTTTATGTTCTTCAGTGTTATAGCAGTCCAAGTACTAGAAAACCTGATTTGAAACATCTTGGAGACTTCATAGGATAATAACTTGTAGGAGCTTTGTTTTCAGACAATCTTCTTTAAAGAACTGATATTTAACAAGTGATTAAAATAGAATTGAGAGGGTTTTTGTTTTTTACCATAGCACCATGGGGATGTCTTCAGTCACATGATTCAGATTCATGGTTTGAGGCAGAAAATTGTAGTAGCTTGCTAGAAGCAGGGTATTATTTGTCGGTCTAATAATCTCTGAAGATTTAGTTTCTATTTTATAAAAATACTATTCTGAGTCTTTTCTTAATGTTGATACAACAAATATGAGCAACTCATTAACACACAGTCCTTGTCTTGTTCATTCTGAGCATTAGTTTTGCAAATATCATTATAACTCTTCGTGTTCATGTGAATAACATGGGCTTGGAAGTTCACCTAGTATTCAGTAGGTTTCAAATGCTGGCCTCAAAATCATTCTAATAGGAATAACGCAATTTTTTTAAAGACATATTTATTTATGTACTTGTTTTTCATCTTGAAAGGTTACTCATCTCATGATGCAAACCTCTTGGGGAATGTATCTTGTTCCAGAAAAATTTCTTCTGTCATTAGAAATGCTGATGGAATCTGTGTAAGTCATAAAATACTCAGTTACTGCTCTGTAAAAGGAAAATCTGTGGTTTATTACGGCAGCCTTTTTTGGTTTTTTAAAGTATTTATCATGAAGAGAAGCCTTGAAAATGGTACTTGATTCAGTTCATCAAACTTCCAGTTTCTCTGCACAATACTCGCTGTAACAGCATAATCCCAGTTTTGATCCATTAGCAGGTAGACAGGTTCTTTTTTGTGATTGCTGGACAAACCATGTTATTTAAATTCCTGAAAGACTGGTTGTGTGAAGAAAAGCAAGGGATTTTTATAATGATAGAACATTATGAAATATAAATTTTTATAATGATAGATCAGTAGCTAAGGCCAAACTTTTTCTTAAATACCATAGATTAGCATTGTGTAGAAAAACAGCTGATATTGCAGAATGATGTAATAAATGAAATTCCACTGTGTACACAAACAGTCCTGAAGAATTTCAAGCTGGAACCCCTATTGTGTCACTCTTGAGTCAATTATTCTCCTGCTTCTTCTCTTCATTATTTTACATTTTTAAGTCATCACAGTATATAGTTTACTCAAACCACAACAGCATACTGTAATAGTTATTAAAGTTTAGTCCATGGTTTTGTATTAGAAATGCTCTATTTTTAGAAGTTTCTAGCTAGACTACAAAAATAACTTGGACAGACTTGGGGTTAGAAAGGTTCTGCACAGGCATTGTGTTAAAAATGTAATTGAAAATAGCAGGCTGTATTTGGAAACAAGTACACGCAGCTACATTATGTAACAGCACTCTAGTCACCTTCTGTATACTGTGACTTCACCATCTCAATAAGATTTTGCTCGTACATTTATTAAACCCTTTTGCCAGCTTTATGCATGTTTCTTCTACCTATCTGCTGTATTCCTACATTTTCTGGGTTTTTTTTAGGACTTTGATGCACATACAGCCCTCTTTACCTGAAAGGTACAGGTTGTTACAGGTGTGGCAGTTGGGTGAATGGTGGGTGATGCCCATACAACCACGGCAGCTGGGAGCTTAGTCTTTCCAATGGATGATTGGAAGTGTTTTCCATTCCTGTGTACCTTACCAGCTGCATTCATAAGAGTCTGCAGAAGCCATGAAGAATTTGTGAGGGACTGTTGGAAAGGCCGTTTAAAATCCCTTTCTCATGCCACAGGGATGTTGGAAGGAGGGATGGGGCTTGAGTGGAGCTGTGCCAGCACTCAGGCACTGCAAAAATGAGAGCCCTGTTAGCCTTAACTTGGTCAATAAAGCATCTACAGAGCTTGGATAAGAGAGAAGTAAGGAGTACCACGACCTAAATTTTTCATGTCTAAATAAATCTAATTGAATAGTGCTTGTGGGGCTTTTAATTTTTTTTAGAAGGAAGCTGTGGAGAGTGGGGGTGGCTTGTGAGTGTCTATGTTAATGGAAAGCTGCCCCCTCTGTTTTGATTAGGTTGGTTTTTATCCTTTCTGCTGTCTTTGCTTGCATGTTGGCCCAAGCAGAGGAAAGGATGTGATTCGTGGATCACTGAAGGATAATTGCTTTAAGCAATGAGCCAGCTACTGTTACTCAGATTTAGTACAATAGGCAGCAGGTCACTTAAGCAACAAAGTGACCTACCTAGGGTTTTTTTGAGATCATCACAGAAAAAGATGTCACCTGACAGAGGAATGAAAAGGTTATAAAAAAGGGGTAATGAAACATTTTTAGCAGCTTGGGCGGAGGAAGAGATATGTTCTCCAGGAATTCAGTGGTTTGGAAGGGAAACTGAATACAAACAGACCCAGAGGGAAGAACAAGATGAGGTGAAGGGCACAGTTTTCAGATATTAGGGGTGGATTATGCCCACCTGACAGGTGCTTAACTCTCTGGTGTCTATTGAACCCCCTAAAAGAGTTGCTTTGGATCACTTTCCAGTCACTGGGGGATACAGCTGCTTGTGGAGACTTCCAGAGACAGATCACATCTCTGTGAAGTGCTGCACATTGGATGGGCGGGATCCCACCCTTGGCAGATTTATAACCTCCAGTAACAACTTATAATTTGTCCTGTAAGTAAAAGGAGCTGTGTCTCAATTTCTTGCAAAGCTTCTTTATACATGTACACATGTTACTAAAGGGCTTACATGCAGGGACGGTGGGCTC
Source organism: Oxyruncus cristatus (assembly GCA_013399855.1). Classification (NCBI taxonomy): domain Eukaryota; kingdom Metazoa; phylum Chordata; class Aves; order Passeriformes; family Cotingidae; genus Oxyruncus; species Oxyruncus cristatus. The sequence continues at coordinate 201,972 of VXAY01004930.1, read as the reverse complement.
CTATTTCTGGCCTTTGAGAGGAATCTGACAAGTTGGTACTTTGCTGTGGGACATGCAACTGCATTTTAAGTCCTTGATCTCAGGAGATATGCAAGACAGAGGATGTGCTCCTTGGGAATATGCCACAGGGATTTAAGGGCTTCTAGACACAGCTTAGGCTCCAGAGGCTTGCAAGTGCTACATATGCATAGTTGGAGTTCCCAGTAGACCATCTGAGCTTTCAACAGAGGGTGTGTGATTAGGTTTCGTCCCTTAGGATAGTGAAAGTCTCCATTTTCTTCATGCATATTCAACATATATATAATCTTTTAGGCTTGATTGCTGTTTTCTTTTTATACAGAGAAGAGCATATAAGGTCTTTGTTATTAACTTGACTTTGAGAGTCTGTGAGTCTCTGGAATCTGTCTTTAAAATACTTATTTTTCTAGGTTCTTTAAAATTTTGTTCTATAACATGTTAGGTAGTAGTTACATGAATATTTCTTCAACAGCAAAGCTAGTTTAAACTATGCCCTCAGGCTTATAAAACATCTGTGACGACACTGCTGGAAATTTCATAACAATTTCAATTGCATATTTATAAGGATTATACCAATTATAAGATGGAGAGGTTAGTACTAAGTTATATATGGAAGTATCTATTAATCAAAACAGCAATAGATGATCTCAAAGGAAAAGTACTTTCCCAAGCTTGCCAAAGAAAGCTTGGCGGACAAAAGCAGCAGATCTATTCGAACATTTATATTTTGGTGTTTTGGGCTGTTAAGCCCTTTGTCCCGTTCTGGACTGAATGCTCTTTCAGACAACAAGAAGGCAGACGTCACCAATGTTTAAGACTAGAAAGGTATATTTCCAAGGTGTACCTTGGAAATAGGTGTACAATTCAGCTACATCATAAAAAAATGCTTCAGTTTTCTTAATCCACAAAATTAAATCTGAAAAAACTTCATTCAAGAATCTTCTCCTCCGTTAAAAAAACTAATAGGCTTCTGCTTCTAATACTTGTGGACAGCTTTTAAAAATGTGACCCAAATGTAAACTCATACAATGTTGTTTTCCTGTTTAGCTGGCAACCTGAAATTAAAAGACTTGGCCAATTTCTTTAATAAAGGGCTTGACCAAGAAACCCTGAAAACTCCTAGAATGCCAGCACAGTGACTCCTGCCACAGAGGAACATAGTTAATGTATGCCTCCTAGAATCCAAATATATATATGTATCTGTGCCTTGGGAGTTTCCAGAAAATCTCAACTCAGAATGAGCTGCCAAGATCTTCATCTTACCATTCTCCACCCTGTCCCACATTCTGCAGGCACAGATTGGCACGCTGGGTAAGAGTTGAAAATATCTTCTCCATCCTGACAATGTTCGCGGAAAAATACCCCCGAATTACCCCTGGTAGTATGATGTGACTTTTTTTTTTTTGAAAGCTCTCTACTGCAGATGATGAGCAATTTCGAGTGTAAAAAAGCCCCACAACTTCTTAAAAACTAAGAAATCTGGCATATTAATGTGGGATGCTATTGTCCTTTTTGTAGCATTTTTCTCTGCTTATTAAGGACAAAATAAAGATAGGATTATGTAATTCAGTTTTAACTCCTTAGTCTGCTCAGATAAAACTGTAGTCTGGCTCAGGAAGTGCAGTCACTAATACTATGTGACCACAGCAGAATCAGTCACATGAATAAAGACAGGAGGTTTGGATACCATTAGAAACTAATCTTTTATTGTACTGCAAAAAGTCGTGGGTCCACTGTAAAGTGGAACCAGAGCTATGATTTGAATTTAAGTTTGTTGTGGAAAACTCCAATTTCCTGTTTCTCTATTAAACCAAACTGCACAATATTTTTGTTTGGGGTGAAAAGGGGAAGAAAATAAAGAGAAAGACACAACATCTCAAAATAATTCAGGAGTGTCAGCACTGCTCAAGCTTTCAGCACCTTGGCTGTCCCTCAGCTGGTCAGGCAGGATGCTGCAAAAGTGGTGTGCAAACCAGAAGGTGATGAGTCTGGCAACCTCTCTCTAGCTGGGCCAGAGACTGCAGAAAGGGAATGTCTCTCTGGAGATGGCCTATGGGGAATTCCTGATGACCTCTACTAATTGGTCCATCATGTTCAGCAGCAAAGAGATTAAAAAGTAACTGTCTGGTTTTGTCACATGTATAACAGGACTAGGAAGCAGCATAACTTTCTTGCTGTTTCACATCTTGACCACTCATTTTTTCCTTAGAGTTGACGCTTATTCAGCTTAATCCTTTTCCACCAGTTTCCTGAATATTAATTGTGAATAAGCTTTGAATTTTAACTGAATCCTTTTCTTTTTCCAACAAAACCCACACTTGGCTAAGAACTGAGTCATTTATAGCATTATTTTTTCCAATAATGTAGATTCAGAGCTGACAGCTCCATTCATAAAGTTAATTGGAAGGTTGATACCTACTTCTGGACAAAGAAGGTCTCTGCATGTGAAGGTGTTTTTCCTCCCCTTTACTCCCAAGGAAATTGAAAGTTAAACAAGTTTGTATAAAAGTCAAATTATATTTGAACAACATGAAGTCATGCAAAGAGTATTACTGTTAGCTGATGTCTCCAGAACTCACGCCTCTCATTTGTGTAGACCAGGATGTGTGTGTCCATCCAATGAAATTAAAATGTAAAATTTAATGCTTAGAAAGGAGCACTGCAAAAATTGCATAAATCTGTAAAGCTTATTGTCTTTGTTTCTAGATCTTTATGTGTATGCTGTACCTAGAATATATATCCTTTTCTCCCATCTATTTTACTAGGAGATTCAGGTTGCTCTGTATCTCTAACCTTTCCTCTTCCTTATTTCCCTGTCCACCAATCTTGGTGTCATCTGCAAATTCTATCAGCAATTATTTTTAGTAGTTTTATTTTTTTCCTTACCAGGTTTCTGAAAGGTTCAAAATGCAATCTGTGCAGGACTCCACCAGCAACACTCCTGTATGGAAGTGAGTGTCTGTTTACAATTACATTTTGAAACCTATCAGTTAGAAAACTCTTTAATTCATTTGTGTTGTGTCTGATGTATTGATTTTACATCATTTGAGTTTCCTGGTCAAAATATTATGTGGTACTAAGTCAAATGCCTTACAGAAATCTAAGCCGACATTGTCACTATTACTTTCATGAATCAGATTTGTAACCTCATCAAAAGAGATAAATTTTCTCTGACAAACTCTATTTTCCATAAATCCAGAGCGATTGGTGTTAATTGCATTATTCTCTTTTAATTCAGTATTAATCAAGCTCTCTCTCTTTTCCTGTTTCGTTTTACCATGAACTGCAGTCCTGCTGACAGCCTTATTGTGGTCTCGAGTTTCATTAATTTTATTAAGATATTGTCACAGCATAATTTTCCTTTCAACCATCTGGAACCTTTCCAGTATTCCAAGAATTACAGAAAATTAGTTTCAGTGTATGGATAGATGTGGGAGAAACGATGCATAAACCATTTTTTTTTTATTCCTTTCTTTCTTGGAAAAGCTACCAGGGCCATTGACATTTCCCTAAATCTGCTGTGTCCAGCATGAAGTCACAGCACAAGATGTGATACAAGCAGCCCTTTTTCTTACAGAAGGAATCTCTTCTCTGGCAGCCTGCCCATTTCTCTGGACCTCTGGGGTGAAAAACCAGTTGAAATCATGTATCTGTTTTTGCAACACTCTTTGCAGCTACCAATGCTCAAGGATTACAGTTACTGGGATTGCCTGGAATGAATAGAAACATTTCTTAGACCAGTCCTTACGAGAAGTCATGACGAGAAGTCATGCATTAGAAGTCACAAAACATCTGAATCTGAATAGGTTTTGTCGTGTTATTAAGATTGCTTTGTAGGTTTTTTCATTTTGTTTGTTTGTTTGCTTGTTTGATTTTTTTGTTGTGTATTTTTTTTTTGTGGGGGGAGGGGATAGGGGTTGTTGTTTGGTTGGTTGTTTTTTTTTTTTTTTAAATTAAATTGAGCAGGTTGATTAATTGATTTAAATAAAATGAAGCGGCTGAAAAGAATGTCACTGTACCACTGGGCATGATACAGGCTATGACTTCTTTTGGGGAAAAAAAAAAATTAACTGCACAGAGGAAGAAAAGAAAGCAAGTAGTCCTGAAGCACTTGGATTTTGTAAATCTTTGAGTTGAAAAATTCCTTTTTTCCTAGCTAAAATGTTAATTCTGGCATTCATTCCTGCTAGTAAATGGAGTTGAGTGGGAGTCACAGAGCCTCAGAGCATTACACAGACTGTTTTGTTGAATGGCAGCCTTAGGTACTGATGTGAATGGGCAGCCAAAAGCTCCATAGCCCCTGATCTGGGCAGAGCATTTGCTGCCTTTCATGGGACTTGGGCTTTTCTAGACTAAAAATTACTGAATGAGGCAAGAAAACAGGTTATGCTGAAGTGCTGGGAAGCAAATGACAGCCACCCTGATGCACTCAGTGCTAAAGGTTCTGTACAGAAGAATTAGACAGCTAAAGTGACATTAATGTGGGAGATGCAAATTGAACTTAGTGGAATGTTTCCATTTCCCTTGATGTAATTTCGTACTTTGAGGTCCCCCATCCCCACCCAGTGTTTTCTGAGAGTTTGGTAGTACCTCAGTGCATCCTTCTGGATCCAACAAACAGTTGGATTTACTTGCTACTTTTTAGGCAAAGGCAAGAAAATTGGCCCATGCTCTGGAAGACAGAAGTATAAACCACCCCTGAGCTTGAAGCCATGGAGTACTAGTTAGACTAGTGCAGAGCCTGAACCAATAAACTTTACAGAGAGGAAGTTTTGTCTCACTCTTAGATCTCTACCACTGACAATTGCAAGCCAAAGACTCTCTAGAGTGTTTTAATTGCATAAATTTGAACTGGTTAACTTTTAAATGAAGGAATGTACCTTTCAAAATGCTAGATTATTCAGTTTTCTTGGTTTAAAGGGTGAAAATGCCAAAGTCTTTTGATTTAACATAATTTTACAGAGAAAGGTTTGATAATGAAAAAGTTGCAGTTTATTAAAAAACCACCATGTAAACAGCAAATTTCAAATGCTCCAACATGATTTTCTTTCAAGCTTTCCTAAGGCTGCTTTTTAATGATTCAAAGTCAAATTTTTTTACAGATCCACAAAATTTGTTCCTGTTTTCTGCTCAGTTAAGTTGAAATATACTGTTACTGACATGCAATTTCTATAATCTTAGCAATAGCAGACTTTTTGGGTGGAGAGCAAAAACTAGCCAGACAAAAAGGTATGTGTCTGAAAGGAATGGGTAGGGTGTGATACCAATGAATGCATTACTCATTTCTCGAGTCTTACTTTGAAAATAGTATGAGACTTCAGTCCATGTAGAGTGTAAAAAAGTTAGAGAAAACTGGGATTGCGTCACATATCCTCCGTCAAAATGCAGTTTTACACTGCATTTACACATTTTACACTGACACTGAGGTTTTCCCATGGATTTCCTGGTATCTGGTTTTTACCATTTGGTGACAAGACTAAGGTGAAAGCAAGCTGCATAGCAATCTTGCTGCTGAATAGAGATGATTAGTCATCCCAGCAAAGTTTGTGTAGAGAAATAATGCCTAGATGGCAGTCCTAGAAATTCAGCTTCTTAAATCACTACACATTTAGAGAAAACTGACCAGCATGTTCTCTTCTCATGAATGAAACAAAAAGCTTTCCAAAGTGCTGGCTGTGGTTTTATACTCCTTATAACAATTCCTTACTGTTTGTTACAACATAGAGGAGTAAGAGTCATATTCTAAAATTTCGTGTGTTTATTTTAACAGAAATGTTTTTAACTACTGTTGTTTCATATCCAGAGTGGTGGGGCTGAATAGATATCTGAAACTGCAAAGACAAGGTAAAGACCTGAGGTTCACTTTTCTTCTTGTGTAAAGCATAATTGGCCCTCATTAGAGGCTTCTTCCATAAAGGCATAGGCTGTCATCCCTCTAGCAACACATCTAGAGAGGCCTTCTGTTAATGAGAAATTACAGCTTTCCTTAGGGAAAGCAGTTTCCATACTGCACTGCCACTATTGGAAGGGACAGAAGCGTCTTCCAATAGGCATCTGTCAGTGTGTATCCATTAATATTTTCTCCCATGGGAATACCATAAAATGAAGTAGAAATTCAAGCTGAAATTCAAGTCAGTGCTCTGCTGCTTGGTGCATGTATTCCTGCTTGTAGTCTCCAAAGACCTGCCTGTTAAGCAGTTTACTTCATTAATAGGCAAAAGAAGAGATTTAGAATGGGGGGGGGGCTTTTTTAAAAAAATAAATATTATTAGTAAAAAAATGCCATCGCTTGAAAGAGTCTTGTTGTTTCTGATTTTTCTTTACTAGCTGCCTTTCTTGCCAAAAGATACTTCTGCAGTTAATTCTCCAGACTCTGGCCCGTCGGAAGGAGATCTGTGCATAAGTGAAATTCTCTCCTCAATCTGAACAGTATTCCATGTTTGAAAAACCTGTAGTTAGCATTGTATTTGGAAGGACACTTGTGAAATCACTAATAAAAGTCAATAGCTGAGAGCTCATTTAAGTCTAATTTAAGTAACAGGAGCTTTAATAACACACTTCTCTCTTTTTACGAGAGCATGCTGTTTAGCCTTATTCAGAGAGAAAAAACCAACTTGCTTGAAGGCACACAGAGTTCAGAGATAAATAATTAAACAGATTTTGATCTTGAAGTATTTTTTCATACCATATTGCCTTCCTTTTGAAAATTTGGTGTGATATTCCAGCATTCAAATGAGGTAGTAGTTTGCATTTACCTCGCATGGAGAAGATTCACTCCTCAAGGTGCAATGCCAGGGTGAGGCTGCAAAACTAGGAGAAACAGTAGACAAGATCCATTGGTAAATCCAGTGATTGCTGCTTCACATGATATGAGCCAATATGATTAATGCTCTTTGTGGTTCATATCTTCTAGCATGGAGGGAAACTTTTGCATCAAACACTAGAACAATGGCTTAATGTCTTGGGAAAGCCATATAAATACATTGAAACCTGTTATGCATCTACCATTCTTTGTGGGTTTTTTAATTAAAAAAAAAAGTGCAACATAAAAATACAAATTAATTTTCTTCTCTTTCTATTTTGCAACTTCCCCTTTCCCCTTGCCTTCTTTTACCTCCTCCTGGCCAAGCCTAAGAAGTATGGAAATTCTTACTGAGATCAGTCCATTATAAGAAGATTACATATAGATTAAGAAACAGAAGATTTATGGAGAACTCAAATTTGTAGAAGATTTAGGACTCCTTTAAGGGCATTTGGAAATCTTTTATGGATTATATATACAAAACAGATGTTACATCTTAGAAAAATTTGTATTTCATTATTATTTCCTACTTGACTATGGGGTGGGAGAACGACTACATTTTATAGTATTGTGAACTAAGACAAAAGCATTGCTTTGCTTCCTTTTCCCTGTTGGGGTGTATGTTGTCAATTACAGAATATAGCACCTCTTATGACAAATAATTATTTTTTTTGCAAAGAGAACAATTATTCAAAAGCCACTAAGAACAATGAAGAAGAACAGGAGTAGGAACACAATGCCTTGGCTCAGAAAAAGCAACTTCTTATTTAAATAGAAACCACAGAAATATTGACAGAAACCATGTTAGCTCTCCTTTGGGAATAATGCATCATTTGACTGGCATGAAACAGGACTCAAGTTTGTGTTTTTTCTTTATTAGACTAACTGGGGACCTTGCTAGGTCTTCACAAACATCAGTTGAAAAATGCACTGGCTGTTACAATAATCTTTTTGAGGATCTGCTTGGCATAGTTACTATGTATGGGGTCTGGGGTGTGCTTTCTTCAGAGATTCCTTTGTCCGTAACAATTCTCCTCTGATCCGCTTCGTGAGCTTTTACACCGGGGTCTGTGGGGCCATGAATGGGAGATCTGTTTGGGTTCTCACAATAAGCACAGACCCATCATGGTGTCTTTTAAAACTTTTAATTGTAATGACCATTACTCCTTCAAAGCCCTCGCTACCACTTTACTTTCCTTAAGGCAATTGTATATCCCAGGGAGTTGGCAAAAATCCTCAGATCCTTTAGTGGCCAAATACTGTGTCTTGAGATGGTAGGTTTAAAGAAAAGTTAATTTGCTGCTCAGATGCAGTGCATTGCAGGGAAGTGGTTCTTGAAGTTTTTGGTTTTTCTGTTCCTGCTTGCATTTGGGCCAGCTCTGTTTAGTGTCTTTATTGATGACCTGGACAAGAGGATCAAATGCAGCCTCAGCAAGTTTGCAAACAATACCAAGCTGGGTGGGGATGCTGATGTGCTGGAAGGTAGGAAGGCTCTGCTGAGGGATCTGGACAGACTGTATGGGGCTCAACAAGGCAAAGTGCCTGGTCCCATGCTTCAGTCACAACAACCCCATACAGCACTACAGGCTGGGGACAGAGTGGCTGAAAAGTTGCCTATCAGAAAAGGACCTGGGGTGCAGGTTGACAGCGGCTGAACATGAGCCAGCAGTGTGCCCGGGTGGCCAAGAAGGCCAGTGGCATCCTGGCCTGTATCACAAATAGTGTGGCCAGCACGATCAGAGCAGTGATCATCCCCCTGTACTCAGCACTGGTGAGGCTGCACCTGAAGTGCTGTGTCCGGTTCTGGGCCCCTCACTACAAGACACACACTGGGGTACTGGAGTGAGTCCAGAAGAGGGCAACAGAGCTGGTCAAGGGTCTGGGGCACAAGTCCTATGGGAGTGGTTGAGAGACCGAGGGTTGTTTATCCTGGAGAAACAGAGGCTTGAGCAGGGAGACCTTACAGCTTTCTGTGACTACATGGAAGGAAGTTGTAGTGTGGTGGGGGTCGGTCTCTTTTCCCAGGTAACAAATGACACAACAAGAGGAAATAGCCTCAAGTTGGACCAGGGGAGTCTTAGATTGGATATTAGAAGATATTTATTGACTGAAACGGTGGTTGGGCATTAGAACAGGCTGCTCAGGGCATTGGTGGAGTCACCACCCCTGGAAGTGCTCAAAAAGTGTGTGGGTGTGGCACTTGGAGACATGGTTTAACGGTGAACACGGTGGTGCTGGGTTAGTGGTTGGACTAAATGATCTTAAAGGTGTTTTCCAAGTTTGAAAGTTCTATGATTCTTTGGAGTTCCTTGCTCTAGGTTTGGTACACTTTTTAGTACAGAAATAATGTTTTTTTAAAAAAAAAACGGATTTTTTTTATGTGCAAGTTTGGTTTTGTTTGTGGTTTTTTTTTTTTTAAAGGAGGACTACTTTGACATATTTTTCTCAAGGTTAAATTCAGTCATCGTCTATGCCAATAATAGTATACGGTTTCTTTTCATGACATCAATATTGCAAAATTTGAGAGGGAAAAATGAAAAAGTGTCATTGGAATTAGGGCAAAGCGGTCTAGGAATTAGGATAGAAGGGAAATCAAAAAACTCACATTCACTTTCTTTATCTAACATTGAACTGGTGTTTAACCAGTTCACGTTGTCTAATTTGTAGGTTTGGAGCAATCATAGCCACCTTCGGAGTATCTTAGTGGGTAGAAGACACTTCGGGCAAAGGTAAGCTGGTTATGCAGACATTTTGTGTGCATATTTTTTTAATGCTTTAATTCTTTAAAATGTAGACTTTACCAATGATTTTTTCACACAGGTATTTTCAGAGAAGGTGATCTTGAGGATGAAAGTTATTCTTGTCTGAGCCCAGAGCAGCTTCCAGACGAATACAGTGAAACATTAAAAAAGTGCCACTTTGTCACCTGAGCAGTTGAAACTCTCAAGTAGCATCTGCTAGGGATTTCTCCACTTATTCTGACTATACTGCCATGATAAAAGTTACAGCAGTGTAGTATTAATAGCCTGTCTCTGCCCCTGGACTACATAAGTAATTGTTGCCTTATCACAGGAAATCACAAGACTTATGGCTGTTGAAGAGTCTTTTGTTCCATGGATAGGTGAATAGTGATGAAGAGCATGGAGGAGTTTTATGATAGTACATAAGGATCTTCAAAAGCAGCTGCCTTACCACTGCGTGCTTAAAAGGTCATTAAGGAACCAGGAATAAACTAGAACAAGTCCAAGCTGAAAGATGTAAGTAGCCCCTTATATGCAGTCTGGTGTGAAATAAGACTTATAAGGACTACCAGGAGCAGCAAGCTTTGCTCTTTCCTGGCTCAGTCAAGGGTTAATATTTTTTATTTAAAAATAAAATCAATTTAAAGACTGTCTGTTGAACAGGCTGTTGGCAGTTTATTTATCTGCACTGGTGAGCATGGACTCTGTGAGGTTCTAAACTAATTTATGTCTCTGTTAGTCAAAATCAACAACTTAAACTTTAGCTGCAAGCTCACTAACACATAATATAGATTGTGGAGTCCTGGGTTAGTATTTAGGTTGGAGTATTCGGCACAGTGATCATCTTGATATGCTCTGAGCCAGCTTCACTCTCAAATGGATTCAAGCTGTAAATCTCTGAGCACTTGTTTTAGGAGCGTAACATTGACACAACTATGTCTGCCTCTGAAAGAACTGTCACAATGCCCTGCCTGTGCCTTAATGACAAAGTAGGGTTACTTGGTCCTTATTATTCAACAGTGCATGGTCACAAATTCCCATTTTCTGCACTCGTACTATTACAACAGTTTGTAAAAATCACTGCTGCTGAAAAGGTATAAATTCTGAGCACTTAGTCCATCTAGAATTCACAATATGATTTCTGGTTTGGATTAAACTATCAAGGTAATAGTATTCTTCAGGACTTCCTTGAAGTTAAATCTATCACCTGTAAAAACTAGCAGCTTAGTCTCCCCATATCACAGTTCTTTGCATTTGAGGTTTGCTGGAATAGATGATGACATTATGGACCATTTTGATGGGGCATGTAACTTGAGCATTTTGCATTTAAGTTCTACATGAGTAATCTATCTCCCTTAGCTCTGCACAATTCTATACTACCTCTTATTGTAAAGGAAAGCTTTAATAATCTAACAAATATGTGAAGGTACTTTTTACTTCAGCTAGGTCCTGATAGAAGCTGAGCTCAGAAGAATAACCTTATTTTAGCTGAGAACTTTACAGGTAAGATTCAGATTGTTTAAATGCAGTCGTACAGAGGTTTCTGATGGACTTGAACAGAGAGTGGTTCATTTCCCTCTAAGATAAGGGCCCAGCTGTGTTAGATATTTGTCTCTAAAGAGAGTTCAGATGATGATCTCAAGAAACACACATATGATCAAATAACTTAAGTTTGCTCCTGGGTCTGGTCCTTGATTGCCTGCATAATGAGTCATAGACCACAAGGTATGAGAAGTTTTAAAAAAACCTGCCACAGACACATATAGATTTAGGCTTTAAGTAACAGTTTTCAAAATCTTGTTGTAGTGACTGTAGTTTCTCATTAACTTGAAAAATGAGTGACCAGAATCAATCAATTTTGTTTGAGGTAGAATTGAGTGTTTATACCTATACTACTGATTCAAGTTTTGCATCTGGGAAGTGTCTTTTCTTTAGTGAGTATAAAATTGGATGAAAGGTTAACTGAAATATTTAATTCTCCTACCTGCTAAAAAATTAAAAAAATACTTTCAGATTAAATTGTCATAAACATGATAAAATAATAAGGAAATGGAAATTTGCTGTTTCAGGGCTCTTATTCTTAGACTTTGCCTCAAATCATACACCTGTTTTTGACAATATTTTTCTGTTATTTCTCTATGAAAACTATTTGAAATAATTTTTTTTAACTGTCATTACTTTTTGAACTTTAAAACCTGTCTTAATTGGGTTTTTTTGATTTACAGAGGAGACTTTCGTAACACAGATGGGCTTCCACCACTACTCTTGGTAAGATCCCTTTATATTTATTCAGTACTTCAGGTTACATTTATAGTGCATTATAGTGCTGAATAATGGAGATCAGTACAGATCCTTGCTACCAAGTGTTAAGATTTGTCCACTAGAATACATCATCCCAGATGTATTTGGTATTGACAGCATAGGCAGCTTTATTAATATCTATGACAGCGTCTTGTTAACTGCACCTCATTGTTTATTGTAAAGAATAGGTAGTAAGGCCAAGGTGATTTCAAGTAAACAAATGAGCATGAATTCAAAAGTGTCAGAAACTTTTAGTGAAACTTAAAAAACCTGTTCTATTTCTAGCCCAGCAGAAGATTAAAGTAATGAAGATTCAGGGTACATGCTCCACTCTACAACAGAAAAGAGAATTACCCTCTCATTGCTAGCTATATTTAAAAGTCAAATGACAGCAAGCAATGAATATCACTTCTTCAGTCAAGGCCAGGTAACAAGTCAGGCCTTGAGGCTGTCCAGGACATTCAGAAACAGCAGAAGACAAAATGAGATTAGCCTACCTGCAGCATAGCTCAGGCAGGTCTGGATGCCCTGACCTGAACCTACATGGAATTTCTGGGCCACAGGCAAGGGTAGAGAATGGTCAGAGCCAGAGTTTAAAGCTTGTACCAGGTTAAGATGGTCAGGACCATCAAGACTTTTTAAGGTATTTAGGGCCCTGATAGATACTACTTTCACCAAAGTTCTTTTTCACACAGATGACAGAAGCGGTGTTCCATTTCCTTCCTGACTCTCATTTATTCTTGATGCAGTCCAGACCAGAAGTATTTTCAGATTTTGTCCTCTTTCCTCTGTTTGGTCTCCTGGGTGGCTTCCAGGGTGAACAAATTTTTTCTTGAGCAATTCCATTCCTTGGTGGGATTTTTAGAACCCTCAGCTTTTGGGGTTTCTCAGGGGTTTCTCTTTGATTTGGCTACTTCCATCCAGTCTTGAAGCACCAGAATCCACAAGCTCACACAGCTTCTCTTTCAGCCTTGACAGTTCACAGATCTTATCCTGTTCAATTTGCTTTTCCCTGCCTATTCTCAAACTCCAGCTTATCTTTCTCACACCTCATACTGAATGTCCATCTGCTGCCAGCTCAAGATCAACACAGTGAAAAAGGCCTTCCACTTCTTTAATAAGGGCATGTCACTGCTCAAGTAGCAGGGAATAGAAGGGAAATACCACTTTAGTGATATTACATACAGTGGTATTACCATATATTGGCCTTACCTGCCACTATATGCACATGACCAGAATTATGGAAGAAACTTGCAGATTATTTATCCCTAATATTTCCAGTCCAAAGGATAACCTCAGGCTTTGAGTCCAGATGATACAGACTAGCCCACACCGTACTGCTGAGCACTGTCCTCCTCTGTAAGGAATGTGTATTGTAGGTAGAACAGTAAATAACCAATTAAAGAATTAGCTGGCAGTTTGGTAGCATGGACAAGCAGGGTCAGCAGGGCCTATTTTATTTGGCAGTAATAGTTTGCATGGTAGGATGATATCACATCAGGTGTCATTAACATTATCCTAACTGAACAATTTATCTTATAAGGTATGTGGTGAATGAATTGCAAATTGGAAAAGAAATGCAGCTCAGTGGACATTAAACATTCTCACTGAGGAGAGGAAGGAAGGAGGAGGAATATGCTAAAAAAACACCCATGCAAGAGTGTCTCATTTAACCAAACTGTATAACAGCTTATCAGCAGTATTTCCCCTTTCATTTTGATGGATACTTAGCAAGCCAGATAACTACACAGCTACACCTCTAGCCTATTTTTGAATACACTGATATACCACTGAGATTTTTTGCTGTGTTGCTAACAGTAACAGCAATGAGAATTTGCAGAAAACTTGGTTTAGGTTGCTGCAGTGATTTGCCTTAGAGACAGGTTCTGTTGTTAAGGTTTGGGGCTAATATTCACATAAGAAATCATTTTTTCAGCTTGTCTTAATAAATTTAAATTCATGTTTTCAGAATAGGAGGGCCATTAGTATTGTGAACAATATTTTATTCAGAAAGGTAAATCTCAAAAAGGAGCACTCAAGTTCCTTTTCTAGTAATTGTGTAGAGAATTGTATTATCACAAAGTCCATTTACCAAAGCAGACATAAAAGCTAGTGGTCATTGCTGCGTCCTACCAGCTGACACTATCAGCAAGCTCTTTTGTACAGTGCTTGAGTAAATGCTTCTTTTTCCTTCAAATCCTCAGATCAGTATCGTTTCTGAGATTTTTTAAAACAAATTCAGTTGAAAATTATTAACTGATAGGTGTTATAACTAGTGGCTTTTTGCGTAACTTGTTTCAATAATAACACTACAGTGTTAAAATACATTGGCTACTGTGGCCCCTTCCTAACAAAACCAGTGAGACTTCTCCACCCGTTACTTGCTTGCTTCTGGGCAGGACCATTCCTTCTTTTTCTAGGTGACGCTGTAAGACTGTAGGTATTGTGAGATTCCTATTGAGCGTGAAAGAGGTGACACATCTGACAACCAGCCTGCAGCTTGACTTTGAAAAGGCACCTCTGAGAGAGCTGATGCCTGTGAGGCAAACTCAGTATATGTGCAGACACAGAGTGGGGGGAAAAAAGGGCTGTCACTCTTGGCTAAACATACTGAGACCTGGGTGCCTTTCTAGGAACTGAGCAAGTTGACATCTACACAGAGGTTTGCTGGTACTTGTGTTTTACTACAATGATACAGACAGCTGGCATACAAGATTGCCCAGGAAAGAGGATACTGAGGTTTAGCTGTTTCTTGCTCTACTCCTAGGGGAAATTATGCCAGTCTAGACAGCACAAGCACTGTCAACTCCAAGAGACTGCACCCAGTTTTCTCTTGAAAAGTCACTATTTGAGTGAAACTCCAATGGTAACTCCTTAGTAGAAGGAAGTTCTAATGGAAGGGAATTCTTATGTAGGTGGTTTGTGTATTTCCCTAGGACAATGGAAATGCCCCTTGTAGTCCTAAGAAAATAAATAAAATACAGACTCTGAAGAATGCAAAATATTAATTTTCTGGGCTTTTTCAGATGACTTATGACAGGGCCTTTTTTTAATGATGTCGCAAAAAAATTGAGCTCCCTCTATTTTTTAATGTTAATTTAAGAGTGAGAAACTATAGTATTGCTTTGAATGAATTCAGGAGACTGCCATAAAAGAACCCCATGAGATTGAAACCCTCCCTGATTTTCATCAATGCAAGTCATGTGAGCAAGTGGAACAACATGAGTGGATTTTCATCCTTGCTTCTATAGAGCACATGTGGTGTGATCTGGTACAGTTGGATATATTCATGCTGTTGGATAATAGAAGTTATTAGCCAGTTTTTGTACTGGTAATATTCCCACAGTGCAATTTGTATCCATCACTATGAGAAAATATTATTGTAAAAGCAGTGAGGTCCAGAAAAAAACCTCACAACGGTAGCACTTAATTGAAAGAAGTAATTTGGGAGAAAGGAATTATGCCATAAAGTACCTGACAAAAGTAGATGGTACTGTAAATGGCCAATAAAGCTTAGCACATTCTGAGCAATTATAGCTTAAAATTGTTCATACGTTTCCAGCGTCCTGCTTTCCTGATCATTGTGCTGCTAGGTGTTTCCATTTTAAAATGACTATTATTGGAATTCAAACAGATAGTCAAGCCAAAATTGGTCAATGTATAAAAGATTGCCTACTAAATAAAACTATGTTCTAATAATACACATGACAAGCAAACAGAGTCCTCTAACAAGATAATTGGTTTCAAGATTGGTCACTAGATGTCTTGTCTTTGCAGGTCTTGTGTGTGTGAATAGATGGATTTATTAAATGTGCAGATCCCCGCTGTATGCTCTGATGTACATTTTGAACATGAGTTCCCAGAAGAATTAACCTAACACTTAACTCCGATCTACAATTCAAATTTCTACCTGCCTTTTGGGTAGTAGATCTCAAGTTTTGGAATCATTCCGTATTCTGTACAGATGGCAGTACATAAAGCAGAGAAAATGCTCATCTTGGAGGGCAGAATGCTGCCTTTTAATACGACAGTTCTTGTCTACACTTGAGTTTTCTGTACTCTTGTTTACTGACTTGTCTAAATATTTAATCCAGAAATTTGTCAGACATGGTAAGGTTTTCTTTAAGTTTCATAGAGTCCTTTGGTTTGTTTTTTTTCTTCATTATTATTGTTTGGTTTTTTGTTGTTGTTGCTGCTGTTGTTGGGGGGTTTTTTTGTTTTTTATTAGGCGATCCTTCACTGGAATATGTATTTATAGTATTTATAATATAGTATGTTATAGTAAATAACATACTATATATAATATAATATATATATTACATTATATATTATATGTATTATATATTATATATAATATAGTATTTATAATGTCATATGTTATCTCTGTTCTAATCTAAGGTCTTCAGTGAAACATGACACTCTTAGAAGATATTGGCTGGCAATCTTCTGTGCTTACAGCTGCAGGACAGCTAGAAACAAAAGTTTGATGTAGTCATTGCTTTTATATGAGACAGGTATGTAAAATAATAATGACATAAACTTCTTTGTGCCTGTGACCTTATGTGCTGGTTTTGGCTGGGGTAGAGTTAATTTTCTTCACGGTGCTAGTATGGGGCTCTGTTCTGGATTTGTGCTGGAAATGTTGTTGATGATATAGGGATGTTTTTGTTATTGCTGAGCAGTGCCTACACAGAGCCAAGGGCTTTTCTGCTTTTTGTGCTGCCATGCTGGTAAGGGGACAGGGGTGCATGGGAAACTGGGGGGAGACTCAGCCAGGACAGGTGACTCCAAAGGATATTCCATACCATATGACATCATGGTCAGTATGTAAAGTGGGAATAAGAAGGAGTACGTGGGAGGACATTTGGAGTGATGGCGTTTGTCTTCCCAAGTCACTGTTACGTGTGATGTCTGTGCCTGCCTGCCCATGGGAAGCAGTAAATTAATTCCTTGTTTTGCTTTGCTTGTGTGCACAGCTTTTCCTCTACCTATTGAACTGTCTTGATCTCAACCCACAAGTTTTCTCACTTTTGCTTTTCTGATTCTCTCCCCCATCCAGCTGATAGGAGAATGAGCGAGTGGCTGTGTGGGGCTTGGCTGGCAGCTTGGGTTAAACCATGACACCTTAACCACAGAATGTCTAAGAGAGTATCATCTGTTAATGAACTGTCTTCATTTCTCCTCCTTCTCTGGATATGTTACATTGCTGGAGACAGTGTTGGATGGTGAGAAGTATATGGGTTGTGACTGTATATCACTGAACCCTCAGTGATGTGTTGATTCCTCAGTCGAACTGATGTTGGCTGAGGGGATGATGACACTTGTATGTCTTATTATGTCCTCTAGGTCACCCCAAATTTATTTATTACTAATGGCCAGTGGGAGAATTCCTTGTCACTGTGAATCTCAGAAGGGAAAACAAAATCTCCTGTTTCTTTTTCTTCGTGTGATTGCATGTACCCAGAAAAACCCACCCAGAATAATATCACAAGAAAGGTCCTGTGCAGGTGTGTCACCCCTGATTCCAATCTCTTTCTGTTTCTCTGATATGGAAGTAGACCTTTGCATTAATCTGATCAGTTTAAAATGTTATTTGAACATTAGTCATAATACAATAAAGAAATGGATCAGCTGGTATCAAACCTTCTTTGCTCTTGCCATACTCACCTATCATTTTCACAAACTGCTGTTTGAGGTAAAGCTTTCAATTTGAACTTTCTTAGAACTATTTGAACTTTTTTTCTCACTCATGAATCAGTGTGTTCTGGTTTAATTTTTTTTTTTTTACATCCAGAGCACGTGACATCTATTTCAGTAGCTGTCAGATAATCAGACATCACTGTATTTTATTTAAAGTTACTCTGCTGCTGCTATGACATACTACGAACCTCAGTTCTCCCATCAGTAAAGTGGGCTCTTTGTGCTATGGAATCTATTTCTCTCAGCAAGGAAGACTCTCACATCTCTGGAGTGACATTAATGATCAGTATTCTCATTCACATGGACTCCTACCAGCTGACCTGTGTAGGTGAATTCCTGCCCACTAGGGTGACGAGCATCCTGTGATTCACAGTATTAAGCAGTGAGATCAAATTTCCTGAATCTGTCTGGCAGCTCTAAGGTTCAGCCTCCAAACCCTAAGGACAAAAAGATGTAGCGTCACATCAGCATAACCTATCTTTTGGAAAACTAGGCTTTTGCATTGAATACGTGCAAAGACTGATGGGTGTTGCTTAATTTTAAGGGAACATTAATATTAACCAACAATGGAATCCCATCGGGAACGTGTGACTGCTGTTTGAATACCAAATCAAACTGTTATGAAAGGTGTTGAGCATTAAAATACAAAATAAACTAAATGTGTTAGACTGAGAACATGATAAAGGTAAAAAATTGCTGCTTTGAGTGCATGTCTGAGAATAACGCAGTGAAGGAATATTCTTGAAATGAATATGAGGGTTAAAATAGTTACATAAATCATAATATATCCCATTACTAAAGTGGTACAGTGAATGATCTTACAGTACAAGACAGTTGAGTCTTGTCACTTATTTCATTGAAGTATTTCATTCTCAAATTCAGTATAGCATCATAATAACAAATCGTGAATGTTTCTTACGTTATTTTACATTCAATAGTCTCTTCCTGTTTTACCTATTTTATTGATTCCTTTTTAATGCCTCTGCAATACAGAAATTAAGAGTACACCTATCTCCTTGTTAGAGGGACTACTTAATCCTGTTAGCCTTGCCAAATTATAAAGTACAAAGTAAAGTGCATAACAGCGTGAAATGACTGGATATCATAGCTGAGCAAATAGCAAAAAATACTTCCTATGAATAGTAATTAAATTAGGACACAAACATAATCAACATCATTTAAAGAAAGCTTACTGTGGTAATTTAATGCTCAGAATTTACTATCAAGAATACTCTAAAAAGTGTATTCTTAACTGAAATGCTTGGATTGTCTATGGAATTGAATTTTGATTACAGCTTGATCGTACAAGATGTGCTTTACAATTTGCACTGGCCTGCATAATATGAATTGCAAATACTACAAACTGCTACAATATGAATCTGCTCTTTTAGAGAGACTGAATGCACCTAGAGGATTGTCTATTTCCAGCTCACTATCTAGTTCACACAATCTTCACGTGGACACCCCATGTCAGCTGGCTAACACTACTGCAAAGATGTAAGATATTTCTGCTCCAGTGTATTCTAGTCCATGCTTTTTTTTTTTAATGTGATGTCACTTTTACAGTGGTCCAAACCATGGCATCTTTACTTTCAATAATGCAATCCACACAGGGAAATAATTTAGAAAGTTTTACACATTCATAACTTCTTTGGCAATAATCATTCTAATTTATTCATGTTTGAAGAATTGTATTTCCCTATTGTGCTCTGTGTGGAGTTATGGTAGAAGTGCTATGTAGTGCATGGTGGAAAGAAATATCCAAGCTCTGCTACTTCTTTACTCATTCTCCTATTTGCTAAGTAAGCTTGATGAAAGGAATGGTATACATAGGAAGGGATAAAGAGATAAAAGGAAATGGACAGAGATGATAGGACTTTACAGACAGCATAACTTTCCAATACTGGGTCATAATTTAGGACTTGTAGGCTTTAGATAGGAGAAACTGATTTCAATAGTCAACTCTCAACTAGAATTTTTTCATGTTGAGTCACCTTCAGTTTTCTCCCTTGCTCCCATATTTCTGTTTCCAAAACTGATTGCTTAAAAGTACCCAGAATAGGGTCCGGAAATGCAAAACTACCACAACACAACTCCCAACAAGGCAGATTACTTTTTACATTTTGGTTCTGTTTAAGAATGAAGCAACGTTCTCATTAACAGTGTTCATTTACAGATATGTTTTTACCCTCTCGGAGGCAAGAAAAAAACATTTTCATTTTGGGACTTCCTGCTCGAAACTTCATGTGCCCTATGCCTTCCAGTTACGACCTAAAGAGGACACTTCTGTGGCTAAGTAAGAGGACAAGGCAGCCATTTCAAGCAACAGGCCTGAGATTGTCCACAGCTTGTTCTCTTGTTCTATTTTCTGCCACTCAATTTAGCTTTCGCTAAGACAAATGTACTTAAGGAAGGCAGGTGCAAACTAGCTGATGCAATTGGCCCAGGTGTTGGTCTCTGATCTTCTTGTATTGATTGGTAAATATACGGCCAATTCTGCTTTCCCAGTAGCCCAGACTTCTACATGCCATTATTGTGTAATCAATCCTGGTGTGTTCATTCATGGTACTTTTTAGCAAGATCTTGTATCATAATCTTAACTCAATTGTTTTGACTCTTCCTCTGGTTGGTGTGTTTGCATGATGACTTCCTCATTCACATAAAACAACAGACTGACTATGGAGTCATCATCTGTTGTTTATTGTCTGATCACAAGTTTTTCTTCCCCAAGTCCCAAATGCAAAATAAAATATGTTCACAGTAACAACAAGCTTCTTATGCCTCACTCTACCGCACTGGCACATATGCAAAATCTTTCCTCTCACTGTGTATTGAGTAAAAAATGTCAAAAGCTGGTACTGAAAGGCTCAGGAGTCCAAAAAAAATTGACAAGTAATTTTGAATGACAATAAACCTGAGGCTTGTTATGAAATCTAGTCTCCAACACCAAGAATAAAAGGGGAAGCATTTCAACCAATTTTTTCCCTCTGAATCACTCATTTAACTTTTCCTGTATTATTATTCAGTGATATTTCATTTTGAAAATACAACTTCCCCATTCCTTTTTAAAAAGGAGTAGGAAAATATTCCCCAAGATGCTTGTGTGGAATCATATCACATATAAATGTCCAAAGAACAAGTGAAAACACTTAAAATATTCTAAATGGAAGCAATGGGAGTTCTTAAGAAAATGTACCACAAAATTGTTTATAAATGCTTCATTTATGTTATGTACAGTAATCTCAAGGCACATTTATTTTTGCAACAGACTGTGCACCACACGCTTCTAATCTCTCTGTGTTCTTTCTTTAATTTCTCCATACGCTACTTACTTTCTTGATCTAGTTAGAAGACCATGGTCTACATTGCAACATAACTTGGACCCAATGCAGACCTATGCAATGGTGACATTACTAAGACTACTGGATCTGGCTTGCCAGTATTTCTGATCTTTGTCACAGGAAAATAAGCAGACAAGTCTTCAGGATCTGCCACCTAATCCCATCCAGCTTCTGTTAAATCTGTTAAATTTCTCTCCTTAATCATCTCACTGTCAGCTTCTACTTTTTCAATAGCACTGTCCTTTAAGCCTGAATCTTCCCTCCCTGACTCACAAAGCCTCCAAGTTTCTGTTGAGAGAGAGAGAGACTCTTAAAGAGTGTCTTGCTCTTGCTTCCGACAAACTACTAGGGTGTAATAAGCACCTTCTGACACTAGACTGTTTTGTTCCAGTTTCATTCTCTCTAAATCATATCTCCTGAAAAAAGATCCTAAAACTGTGTTACTGAATTGATCTCTGAAAATACATAACCACTGAAGCTAACTCAGCCTAACTCTGTTTTTCCCAATGGCCATGCTTATCATGAGGACTTTTGCCTATTTGCATTGCAGTGACATATGTGGGATGCCACTGATATGTAATATCCCAATTGCAAATATTCTCCTCACACGAGAGTGGGAGACAACAACACCTCTGCCCAGACATTTCTGACAGGAGCGCTACATCATCTTGGGATATTTTAAATTGTTGTTACACCACTTTTGGCTCATCCTCATGTGAAACTGAACCAGTCTGCTTGTTAATGGTGATAAAAGGGAGTGAAGATTTTGTCCCAGCCTTGCTGAGAACCTGCTTATTGAAACCTTTTAAACAGATTATTCGAAAATAGATTTCTTTTTTCTTTTTTTTTTTTTTGAGATCCTGCAAGAAATCTTTGTCAAAGCTAGCCGTCAAACTGATGATATTTAAGTCACTGTTTAGTGGATATGTCTGCTTTTGTTAATTTCTCATGAAATTGTGTTATAAGCCAGTGGAATGTTTCCAATAGGACAAAAAAATCATTCTAAGCATGGAGCCATGTAAAATCAAAGAACCGTGAAAGTTGGAAAAGACCTCCAAGGTCATCAAGTCCAACCGAAATAGCTGATAAGAAACTTTGAGGAATGGCCTATGAACTCTGAAGGAAATAATATCTTCACTTCCTGTGCTAAATATTTAAATATTTAATTGTTTCCTTGACTTAAAACTCAAAATGTTTCCAAAAGGAAACACAGAATGTATAGATCAAGTAACTCACTTATGCTTAGGGAAGGACTAACCTTGGAATTTGGAGACTTAACTTCAGATCCCTATTTTTCCCCATTTTGTTTGGACTCAGAGTTTCAAGACTGTTTTCCTGTGTCCCAGATAAGTGTCCTAACTTTGGTCTATGGATGCTATTGTATGGGATTATCTTTAGCTCCTTCTGTTCAGTGTTTCAATTACATAAATATTTATATTGAACTTCGTGCAGGAATTAGAGCATGACACCCCAGATAAGTGTCTTACGAAGCTGCACATAACCTTCTTTCCCTTTTCTTCAGAGAAGAATCAGTGCTTTTTAGTCAGACTTTGAGAAACCTGTTAAAGAAAAGGGTGAACCCAGATGCAGTGTTGCTGAGCTGGGTGGTTTTGTGCATGTCCACCAGCACAAGACAAGGGACATACCATGTAAGACAGTATTTTATTGCTAGTTTTGAAGACCTCCATAGTGTTTGAGTATGGGACTTAGGCACTCAAAGGGCAGCTGAGCACCTAATTTGGCCATTAATAGAGAAAGAGTGGTTATCATCACCTGGTCTATCTCCTCAGCTTAGTTCTGGGAGTCAGGCTTCCACCCTGGAACCTCAGACGTTTACCCCTAGGCCAATGCCAAGCATCGCTGAGTTTCACTGATAGCTCATGAATACCCTTCCTTGTTTACAGCTGAGAATTAGGCAGAAGGAAAAACACTATGAAACCCTAGGAAATTAATGTCTTTAAATGTTTAATAAATACAAAACTTCAAATATATGGATATTTGAAAACCGCAGACTCTAATTCCATGTTATCAGTGAAAGCCTTTCACATCTTACTGATATACGAAGGACCTGAGGAGTTCAGGCTGCCTGCTGCTTTGTCTCCTGCTAAATCTTCTGACTACTAAGCAGAATGTAAGAGACCATGTCTTCATAAAAGAAGTTTTCTAGTGCTTTGAACACCTCAATTTTTTTTTCTCTGACCTTCCAGGATTTAGGCAGTAGGTTATTAACAGTTGATGGGGCTACTAGTATCTCCTGTTTTAGCAAGACAAGGTTATTCAAATGTTAATGGTCTTGCTCAGTCTCTCTGGCTCTGGCTGCTTTCCCCCATAAAATGAAAGACTTAATTCAGACTGAAGGTTTTGGTCAGAGGTGAAGTTCAGAAAACCAAGCAGAATTCATAAGTATACGGAGACATTCCCTGAGCTATCTTAGTCACTTCAGCTGCCTGGCCTTATCTTGCAATATCACCCAGGTACATTTGTGAACTATCTCTCAAACACTGTCATCCCTTAATCGGTCTTAAAAATACAATTTCTGATGTAATTTAAGACCAGGTAGTTCTATTTTGGCAGGAGTTGAGCTGGTGAAAACTGTGCCATGTAGATTTTTTTACAAAAACGTTGCCCTGGGTGAAAATAAGGGAGCTGAACTGGAATGTTTCCTTTTTTTCCAAGGCTGTGATAGCTGAGCAATTTCTAAATTATGTATAAAACATTTCTTTACTTATTTGCAAACAGAAGGATGTCAGTATGCCATGAAACAAGAAACTGCAATGTCAACATGCTGTAGGGAAATATGAATACTTGATAAGAACAGGTGTGCATGGAAGAGGTGTGATATATTTTTCTCTAACAAAATCATGACAATATCTTTATCATTCATTTGCACAGGCAAGCACGCACATGCACACACACACATTTTTCTCCTACTGTTTTTAGAGATAGCACGCCCATTGAAAATCTGCATCTAGAAGACTCAGGGATTTAATTTTTGAAATATTAGTGATATTAATTCAAATCTGTGTCTCTTAAATGTGATTTTTATTAAGGGCTTGGAATGGCTTTTTTCCCTAAATACATTTTAAGGGCTTAGGAGGATGCATTAAATTTTAAATAATGAATACTCTATCTATGATAAGTGTCATTTTTTAATTTGAATCTGCTGATCATTAGCAAATTTGCAGATGACACCAAGTTGGGAGGGAGTGTCGATCTGCTGGAAGGCAGGAGGGCTCTGCAGAGGGACCTGGATAGGCTGGAGAGTTGGGCTGATTCCAACAGGATGGAGTTCAATGAGGCCAAGTGCCAGGTCCTGCACTTTGGGCACAACAACCCCCTGCAGCGCTACAGGCTGGGCACAGAGTGGCTGGAGAGCAGCCAGGCAGAAAGGGATCTGGGGGTGCTGATTGACAGGAAGCTGAACATGAGCCAGCAGTGTGTGCCCAGGTGGCCAAGAAGGCCAATGGCATCCTGGCCTGTATCAGGAACAGTGTGGCCAGCAGGAACAGGGAGGTGATTCTGCCCCTGTACTCAGCACTGGTGAGGCCACACCTGGAGTGCTGTGTCCAGTTCTGGGCCCCTCAGTTCAGGAAGGACATTGAGGTGCTGGAGCAGGTCCGGAGAAGAGCAACCAGGCTGGTGAAGGGACTTGAGCACAAGTCCTATGAGGAAAGGCTGAAGGAGCTGGGGTTGTTTAGCCTGGAGAAGAGGAGGCTCAGAGGAGACCTCATCACTCTCTACAACTACCTGAGAGGAGGTTGTAGCCAGGTGGGGGTTGGTCTCTTCTCCCAGGCAATCAGCAGTAGGACAAGAAGGCACAGGCTTAAGCTCTGCCAGGGGAGGTTTAGGGTGGATATTAGAAAGAAGTTCTTTACAGAGAGAGTGATCAGGCATTGGAATGGGCTGCCCAGAGAGGTGGTGGATTCACCATCCCTGGAGGTTTTTAAGATGAGGCTGGATGTGGCACTGAGTGCCATGATCTAGTAATCACAGTGGGGTTGGATCAAGGGTTGGACTTGATGATCTCGGAGGTCTCTTCCAACTCAGTTAATTCTATGATTCTATGAATGCCATTTATTTCAAATGTCACTAGTTTTGCTTGTGAGCAATTTGTTCAAGTCTCTAGCAGGTATACAGAAAAAGTATTGAGAATCTGTGACGGGTCAGGCTTAGTATGACTAAATTATATTTGATACTGAGAAGAAAGGGTCAGAATAGCATTACTGGAGCAGAGGAGAGGAGGGGAGAAAGTAATGTACCTTTCCAACAACTGATATTTTTATTACCATTTGGGGAATTGGAAACAGCACCTTCAAACCTCAAACCAAAAGCCTGTACAGTGACTGTGGAAGAGCCAAGATCTTTCCCTCTGAAGTCTGAATAACACACTTCAGTATAAAGAAAGCTTGCCTGAATAATTTTGGTCTTATATTAGCTAAGTCAGGAGAAGTCAGATGGGTGTGATTGTGTAGTTTGAAATATCTTCCATAGCCTCCCTCAAGATTTGTCCCTCTGTGGAGTCTCGGGAAGAAAAGAAATGAAGTGCTTTATAGAGAAATAAAAATGGCAAGAGGCAAAGCACATAAACAAAAAAAATCCCACCAAAACTGAAGGATGTCCCAGGGGACACCCTACAACAATATCTCTACATGTATATATAGGGGGCTTCTTGTCCTCATTTTAAACAACCCTTTCCCAAGTTTACCATCTGTGACATCACATTTATGATGTTTCCTCTTCCCCCCAGCAAAAGTCTGATGAATGGAAGTTTCTCTTTCACTGGGAGATATATGATATCCTTATTAAAGTAATTCAGAGGAACAGAATGGGGTTGGAATCATGTAAAAAAATTATCCAATGTTACCTTTCCAGTTTAATAAAGTGGAAATCATCCATTACTGTCAAATA
Source organism: Oxyruncus cristatus (assembly GCA_013399855.1). Taxonomy (NCBI): domain Eukaryota; kingdom Metazoa; phylum Chordata; class Aves; order Passeriformes; family Cotingidae; genus Oxyruncus; species Oxyruncus cristatus. The sequence continues at coordinate 176,161 of VXAY01004930.1, read as the reverse complement.
GAGTTATTTTACAAGTAATCATTTAGGTGGAGTAAGGAGGATAAATGTCTTTTTGTCATTGGCTTGGCAAATCTTTAAGCTCTCCACACCCCTGTGGTAATATTTTCTTGGGATTATGTGTATATATATATATATATAAAATGTTATAACATACCCTTTACTGATCCATCATTATGGTGATACTGGTTTTGCTGCACTAGAGAGAGCTCAGACATGCTCTGGCTATCTCCCAGGTCACAACAGGCAATCCACTTTTTACCTTTGGTGTCTGCACGAGTGACTGGTAACTGCCTGTCAGTTGCTGAGAACATTTGTTAGGTATAAACGGTGACTAGCAATGTAGTTTTTTACTACGCTGTTTAATAATGATTTCAACTTGTCTGACAAGATGCCATAATGTTTCACTTTTGGCTATGTCAGGAAAAGGCCACGTGGTCATAAGATGGAAGGCAAATGGCATCTGTGGAAAGATCTACTAACATTAATGAAACAAGCAGACAAGCTCTGACTTTGGTCAGCACTGCAGTGAAAACCCAGAGCTCACTGCATTAGCTAACAGGTATTAATGGGCTTCAATTGCATTAAGATTCCAATTCAAACCATGTCAGACTAAAGGAGAAGCAGTGACCAGAAAAGACAGATTTTGAAGGACTCATGGCTCCTTGAGACCAGCTTTTCCTCTTTCCTGCCAGAGAACTTGGGAATCTTTGATTTCAGAAAAAGCAGTTGGCTTATTCCAAGACTCAAGATGGTGCATTTTGCAAATAATGTGTGCTCTTCCTGCCAATTTCACTGCCTGGGTGTAGAGCCTCTAGGATAGCTATGCACATTAGCAGTGGGCAGTGGGCAAGATGCTGCCAAGAGCTTTGCTGCTTGCGAAAAGTTGCCAGTGTTGCTAGCAAATATAGAGGATTTGAGAAACCTGTGTAATGTGATACCTAGTATGCAGCTTGAAATTTCCTTGTAATTAGAGAGTGAAATAGAATGTCGGGCAGTCAAGAAAACTGTTATCTTTTTATCCTCTCCAGAGCCAAGGCCTTGTCTTCAAGAAACACGGAAACTCCTGCTGGACCACGTAGTCCAGAGAAGAATGACAGCAAAGTCCACACTGTTCTCAGCTTATGTGCTAAGACTGATGCAATACTGAAGAAGTTAAAGTTAAATGGCAGAAAGGGAAGAAATAGTTCAACGTCTAAAATCAAACAATTTAAATAGGTAAGAGCCCACTCATCTTGATTTCCATGCGATAGATCAGCACAAAAAGCTGCAATTTTTTGTTCCCAGCTCCCAGAGGCTGTTAGCTGACAGCACTCGTCCTTGTGAATTGCATGCCCTGTGATCACCACACTACCTGAGTGTCCTTCTTGCAGTTTGTGTGTTATGGCAGGGGAAGGTACAGCAGCTCTCTCACCAACTGGAGATCAGCGGCAGCTGTGCTGGGACTGAAGCAGCAAACAGACATTTTAGCTGCCTAGAAGCTCATGTCAGCAGAACAACTCAGAAGATCCACTGCATCACACAGAGTCTAAACTTAGTCATGTCGAATGACCATGATGTGACACTCAAAAGGAATTCTTTTACAGCAAGGGATAACATACATAAGGTTTTCAAAGCATCAAACCATGTTGTCCCTGTCCAGAAATGAGATTGCTTCCAGTGCAAAGCAAGATGGCTGAAGATTAATGGTTTCAAAGCCATTTTGCTTGAGCTTCCTGAGCCTTTTAAGAATCTCACAGAGTGAGAAGACAGAGTATTGTTCTTTCAAGGTAAAAGTTCATTTCAAGCGAATAGGCTGTGATGGAAGAATATTTCATCATGTTCATGCTGACCATAAAATAGGAGATTGGCTGCAGCATTCAACTGTGAAGGTCCTTGCAGCAAATCTAGAAGAAACCAGCTTTACTGAAGACACAGCTGACGGCATAAAAGCCCTAAAAGCACTGAATTGTATGATATTTTCTGCAACATTTCCAGATGTGCTTAACAGCCTGGATTTTCCATCAACTCCTTGTGACTTTCACTGAGAGAGAAACGACATTGTGATAAGGCCGTAAGGTTATAAAAGTAACACTATAAAATAGTAATTTTGTCTCATTTTTAGAGCTATTTATCATTCGTCTTCAGGCAAGATTTACTGGTAGAAAGTCAGTTTTTAAAAGGCTTTTTGGTGTCTATCACCCTATAAGCCTCTCCTTACAGTAGATGATTTGTGACTTGAGCAGTCTAACATACCTAACAAGCAGAGATCACAAGAATAATCTAGAGCTAACCTGAAGATCTCATGTAGGACATTTAAGGATATGATAACACAGAGCATGTAAGAGTGCACACGGAAGTTATGTTAGCTTGTCACTGAAATTCTTCCCAGTGCCTTAAACTTTCTGTATATAGAAACGAGTTTGTTAGAGGAGAAGACAGCTCAAGAGAGGTGACACTGCTTCTGCTCCAAGTCCCTGAGTCCAGCCAGTAACAAGGCAGAAGACGTATTCCTAGTAGGCAGATGCACACCCGTGTACACCACATATCTATGTATATGCATTGCCAGCCACACAGATCACAGACAGACACTCAGAGCAAACACAGGCAGGACCAATATCCTTTTCTGTTCTGCCCCAGCAGGACAGGATGGAGGTTCATGAGTGAGAATATACATGTACACATGTAAAAGTGAATAACTTCAGCAGCCATATCTGTGCAGAAGCTCCCTCTGGATCCCAGTTTCCGGTAACCACTCTTTAGTCTGAAAGGCAATTGGGAGAGCCGCTCCTGATGATTCACAGGGGTGGGCTCTGCACTTGAACCACAGGAATAATGGCTCTCCCAGGACAGCCCTGGGCGGGGTTGGGACAAGGCATTCCTTCCTTGGGAGTACTTGATTTGGGTTCCTGTCTGACTTCATGCCCCTCTGCTCCTCTGTGCTTGGGCGAATATGCCTTTGATGGGCTGGTGGCCCCTGGGAGAAGTCTGGGAGTAGCCTATCAGGGTACTATTTAGGACTGCCTCCTGCCATTGTCTCTCCAAGCTCCTTTTGTGGGTGTGCAGATGAGCTTTATCACATAACCTAACACAGCTGTGCCAATAAGCAGCCCAAAACTTAATTATGCACTTCAGCTTAAGAAACCAGTATGAAGGGAGAGGTGTTTCTGAATGCACACTGAGAAATCACAGACTGCAAAGAAATCACATGAGCTGAACCTATAGTGGTACAAAAAGTGGTAAGGTAACAAACCATCAGTTTATATGTGTATGAATTATTTTCATTTGTTTCTTAGTGATATGGCTAATTACCCATTTAATTATATTTAGGGAGACTTATGCAGCTCTTAACAATCCTGTTCTCTTTGGACAATACTGCCTAATTCCAAATCTGGAAGACCACACTGAACTAAAGTTTTTTAAATTCTAGATGGCCTCAAGATGATCCTGTGCGGTCCATCTTTCCACTGTGATTCATAGTCAGGTATGCAGTAGGGTTGAGATGTCCAGAGCTATCTGGGGCACCTGCATAGGGATGGTAAATACGACAAAAGAACCTGCAGCATATCGATGACCATCTGGAAGGAGAGCTAAGGCCTATGAGATCCCAAAAGCCACTAAATATCTATGTCTAGATGTCTGAATGGAGAAGTCCCTGCTTCTCAAGAGTCAAAGTGTAGAGTGCTAAGAGGTTAACTATAGATAAGATGATGTGCTTTAGGATAAAATGAATAGCTCCTTAGATGTCATTTGGTTGAGTGACTAAAGGCATAGCTTTCTGGTATGTTCAGTTTCTAGTATTGTTCAAGAGTCCCTCGGATGTGAGAGAGATCCCAACAGCTGTTGAGCAGTACCTCTGGTCCAGGTAGCTGGACTTGCAAGCTGCGGGTTGAAAAGCACATTGAGCTCTGGGTGGGAACATGAGACAAAAGACCATGAACTGCCAATCTTTGGGATAACAAAGGGCATGAAGGTGGGTGACACCATCCAGGTGAATGGACCGAGAGACACAGCAGGAGCTGGGAATTTGTGACCTTTTGGATAACAAAGGAGATGAAGTCTGATGATAAAAGCCAGAAGGATGGACACAGAGCAGGGGGGGCAAGTGCCAAAGACTTTGGAGGAAAAGTGAGTCTTCCACACAGGTATACCGTGAGGGTATAAAAGCCCAGGGGTTCCTTTGCTGCGGGTCCCTCCTCAGAGGCACCAGCTTGAGCTGTTTCTGTATTACTGCAGTGGGAATAAATTGCTCTTTGGAACAAGACATCTGAGACTGCTGTGGGAAACATGGGACCAAGCTGGTCAGGAAACCTGGTGTGCCTGTGTGAGTGGGGTGTGTAGGGAGTCAAGCGGGGCACCCGTGGGGTCACTGGAGCCACCTGCTATGAAGGGGCTTCAGTCCAAGCAGTGAAAATCTCTGGCATTTGGGGTGTGACTAACAGAGAGTCTCATAAATGGTCAGACCAGGAAGTTTCTTTAACATGGCAGATATTGCACAACATCTACACGTGTCCTATGCCTTTTTGGAGTAGTAACCAGAGGCTGGAGATGTTACTTAGACCATTTTCCATGGTGCCTAAACTGATTTTCAGTTCCTAGCTATCATTTAGCTCACCTAAATAGTAGACATTTAGTTAATTGTTCCTGATATAAGGGATTAAGAGGAATGGGAGCAGTGAAGCTACATAAATAGGTTTTACCAAGTGTACAACAGCAAGCTATCTTCTTGCAAAAACCCCACCAAAACTCAACTTGAGCAGTTTAACAATAGCCTATTCCTGGCTGTTTAGAAAGCTCTTTGATGACATTTAAAAAGGCACCACCAAACCAGTGAAGTAGGTTATAGAACTAAGTATAAAAAATATCATGGAGTAAACCCCAGAAAAAATACAACATTAATTCAGTGAAGTACAGCAGCCTAAAGGAGGGCCTGCACAAAAGCTGAAAAGGGACTTCTTACAAGGACATGTAGTGATAGGATAACTTAGAATGGCTTTAAACTGAAAGAGTGTAGGTTTAGATTAGATACCAGGCAGAGCTTCTTTACTGAGGGGGAGATGAGGCACCAAACAGGCTGCCCAGAGAAGCTGTGGACGTCCCACGCCTAGAAATGTTCAAGGCCAGGTTGAATGGGACTCTGAGCAACATGGTCTAGTGGCAGATGTCCCTGCCCACGGCTGGGAGCCCAGAATGAGATGACCTTTGATGTACCTTCCAACCTAAACCATTTCATGATATGGTATTATAAGTAGGAACATACAAGATGATAAGGAAACTTTTATAGGCATAGAAGTAGGACATAAAGGCAAAGAAAGGGTTTATTGCAAAACAGGGAAGAACAGTGAACAGGAGGAGCAGAAACAATCAGTGCCTCCTTTGCCTTATTCATACTTGAAACCTGAAGTGTGGTTTGGTAATTAACAAAACATGTTTTAACAAAGAGGTAGGAGAACACAGCAGAACAAAGGAAAAAGAGCCTAAAGAATGTTTAGGTCTGTCAGGTTATCCATTCAAAAGCACCTGAGAGCTTGCCCTCAATGGTCAGAGATCCAGCTGAAGTAATCTCTGAACCACTTGAAACACATGTTCAAGGGGCATGGTGTTATACAGATAAGAAAGCGTGAGTGAACATGAGATTCTGTAGCAGTAAAACATATCTTGATCTGTGTTAGATAAGCATTAATGTATGACAAGGGAAAAAATAGCTATCCTGTAGTTAGCACTGGTAAGGCCTCAGTTAAGAGCATTGTGTCTGATTTTGGTAATTGTACTTTGAGGTATGTAGGGAAATTGGATGGAGTCCAGAGGAAAGCACATAGAATGATAAATGTGATAACCTCCTTAGATGGATTTCTGCCTTGTGGAAGGACAAAAAAGAAATCCCTCAAGTTTTCAAACAAGATGGTTTTGGTAAGATTTGAGAGGGGAAAAAAGTCTGCTGTAAGGACAGGAGACATGAACCACAGAGACAGGATCATCAAAGGATTGCCACTGAGGCTCTTTCACTTCCAGCTCTTAAGCAGGGACTGTGCCACAGTCTGTTGGGAACGCTGTAGTTAAAGTGGGCAGCTTAACTAGAGGCACAGCTGGCCTAGTGGATCAGCCCTCCGCTCCCTGGCTCTGCCCGGTCCTTGGTTGCCTTGCTGCAGCTAACAATAAGGGAGCCAATTAATGCTAATTGGGATGCAGCCACCTTCCACTAGGAATTGGATGAAGAGCAAGGCATTTCATACAGGCCACTAAACAGCTGTCAGGTGCTAACAGTGTTCAGTTGCTGCTGACCTGGGCTGCATTTATATTTTAGTGACTTGCCGTGAAAAGCTCTGTATGCCATTATCAATCCCCTGGGCAATGCAGCCCCTGTTTTAGAGTTGCTTGACAAATGAGATTTAGTTTCCAGAGAAATGTTGCTAGGTAGCGCCTTTTTATTCCTAGATATTAACTTGTCACACCTCCCACTGTCTCTTTTCATCCTGACAAAGTCATATAGACATTAAGCAAGAGAAAAAGGAGACAGAAGGGAAGGTATTTTACTACAATATGGTTTTATGTTATCATAAAAGAAGATTTGAATTAGCCCATTGAAACAAAGAGGGAAATATATACAAAGCTCTAATGTTGAGAAATTACTGGGAGTATTTAATTTTCATGAAAACGAATGTCCTTTAAAAATTATAATTAGAAGTCTGTGTAAGTACGGCTTGAGATTCTCAAGCTTTCTGCTGGGAGTCCTTCTGTTTTATTGTTTTGTAGAAGGCTTATATCACCACTCTGTCTACTTATTGCCGATACTAAGCATGCCAAACAAAAGACATTACTCCTTTTCTCTCATTTCCCACAAAGAGAAGTCACTGACAGATTTTTGACAACAAATAATTAACTAAAAAAAATAGTTATGTTCATTTGTGAGCCAGATGAAAATTCTAGGTATAAAAAGCAGATGATTTAACAAAAACAATGAAATCAAGTTGTTATGGTAACTGGATTTTGAAAGGATATATGTAAAAAAAAAAAAAAGAAAATGAGAGAAAAGATATATACTCCATCTGCTCTAACCAGTGTGGTAAAACAAAACTGTTGAAGAAAAACACCTAATAAGGATAATTTCACATCTGGCATTAAGCCTGTATGATATTTCACATCGACAAGACTCCTAGATGTGAGTCAAAATTTGCTCAAATATCTGCCACGTAGATATAAGATATATGAAGTGTATATGACTGAAAATCATGCTGAATTACGAATTGAATTTAATAATTTTAAACTACATTACTGTCAAAATTCAATTCAAATGTTTGCAGTTGCTCATCACACCCATTGTGCTTTCTGATTTTGATTAAATTCTATTAGTGCATGCTACTTGTCTGATGCAACTTAGTGTCCATTGTTTTTGGTTTTGTGTCAGTGTGCAACATTGGGAGAGATGATGTTTCATCTCACTTGGTACTGCAGCCTTTTAGATGAAATATCCATTGGCAATTAGAATAGAGAATGTCTGACAAGGAGCTTTGTCAGAGAAATGTAAGTTCGTACAAGATGTTGTAGTCTATGACATTCAACTCAAGTAAGAAGCATTTCAGATGGAAATCACCAGCACTTCTTCCCTGAAGAACAGAACCTTAGAAAATGCATGGAGCGACCTGGGCTGTAACATCTCCCACTGAGCATTTGTAGCTTCTCTATGCTTTAGTAAGTCCACAGCTACAGAAAATCACCAAGAGGAAACAGAGGAAACACCAAGAGGAGCTTCTGATATCTTCATTTCATCACTTCTCTATCTTCTCATGTGCATTTGCTGATTTTCCATGCTCCTGACACCATTTACATCTTCAATGCCAGGTGTTCTAGTTTCTTCTGGAGAAAAACCTTCTTCTCTATTAGCAACTGTGTTTTCTGCTAAGACCAGTATTCTGGTAATTTAAGTTTATCCTAGTGATTTAAATTTGACCACATTTCATCTGTTCTCTCCCTGATTTTTGCCATCTATTGATAACTCAAGATTCATAGCTTGAACATGCTTTTATAACTGATTGAAATTTAACTAATATGTTTGTTCCACATCCTGTCAGAGACCATTTCTCTTCTTTTTCACTTCACAGCCTACTGAACACTGTACTTAGGGTTGCCTTGTGGTATTCCTCTCCTGCTAGCCACCTGGCCAACCCAAGAGGACTAACATCTGCTTTCCTCCCTAGCTGTTGCTGACTGGGGCTGCCAGAGATCTCCCAGGCTGTGCGAAACACTCTTACAGGGCTGTCTGATATGACACCACGCTGTGGATTGTCCAGAGTGGCAGCTGGAGGATGGCTGAAATATACAAGATGTCCCATAACATCACTAGACTTGCATGTGTCAATTAAACAAACCTAAATCTGGAGAACTAAAGAGGTCATCTCTTTGTCAGAGAAATAGCAGTTATGATCTCCACTGACTGTACTGTCATGAGCCAGAGGTGAGCTGCTGTTGTGATGGAAGACTACTGCACAGTGGGCTGTGAGAGGACAGAAGATTAGGGGAGTGATTACTTGCCACTGTTCAGCACTTGGCTTTTAAAATTATCATGGTTTTGTTCCATCTCACTGCTCTTCTCCTCAGAAAACTACTGCTGTATTGGATATGCCACTGATCAAACACCATTGCTCCCCTCTTTTAAACAAACTTCTCCACACTTTCCATCATGCCTCTTCGGAGGCTGGAAAAAATTCCTTCTGCTTTTTTTTTTTTTATTGTGAGGCTTGACAACAATTCAATCCTAGTTGTACCAATACTACTGCCAATCAGAGAGACCAGTATTATCCTTGCCGTTCTCTTCTATTCCCCCAAATACTTGCCCATGCTCACATGCGACATCTGTTTTGACACATACAGTGTAAGAGTTTGTGTTTCTGTATCTGGGCAGGGCATAGCACGGGCAGTCCATCACCATGACAGGCCCATGTGGGAGCACGGGGTGCTGTCACTTCCAATTGCATCTCTGCCTAGTATCAACTCCTGCCTTCTGAGCGTGTCAGTCTCTCTCACACACGAACACACGTGCACGTATGTGCTCACAGTGTTTGCAATGTTCCTCTGAGAAATGCTATTCATGTTCAAAATCCAGAATGATTTCTGTCAGTAACTCAAAATTCTCATCCCATCCCACTTACTAACAAGGAAGAAGTTTTTCACCTTTAACATCTGAAGAGCTTCAGCCACGTGCCTCAGCCAAATGGTCTTCGGTCTAAAAATATTTCACATGAAAGTATAGAAATAGTGCATGTTTCTTAATGGGGCTGCAAAATAAGTGGTGGCCTTAATGACATTCTAGTAGGAAATCTCTATACTTTGAATGTAATTTGGCCAGTAGGAATCACACCTGAATCACATAATGCTATTCAAAAAACTCTATTGGTTTATTTGATTACAGAAAAGACAGCATTTATTTGTAAGTTCAGGGTGCAAGAGGGATTTTGGAGTGAAAAAGCATCTCACTGCACATCCTTTAATAATCTTCTTAAATTCATATTCCAAAAATCTGAAGGTAGGAGTTATTTTAAAGGAGGTATTTTAAAGCCTTTCACATTCTTGCAATGTCAGCATAAGGACTGTTAAGTCTCCTACACAGTTGCCTCAGACATTTCTTCCCTCCTCAAGCTTTCTTTGCTTTAGTTAATATTGTGCCTTGTTTGCCAACATTCCCTATGCTGTCACTGACTCTTCTGTGTACTGCTAGGTTTTATGTGGCCAAAGTTGATTTTTCTTTCCTCTGCAGTAAAGTTCACCTTAGGCAGGTGAACTGCATTTACAGAACAACAGAGCATGGCATTGCTGCAAAGAATCTATCACACTAACCTCTAGTAAACCCGAGGTCAGAACACAATTACAGGGTTCAAGTGTTTGGTAAGTTATTTGCTTGCACAGACTGATGATTGATTGTTCTAAAATTGTTATTAGGTAACTGCTAGCAGCAGTGATAAAAGGGAAAGGAAAATGAAACAGGAAGCAGTAGGCAAGGGAAGATGCTACAGACTAGCACTGTGTCTAAATAAGGGTAATGTCAATGAAAACAAGAAAACGCTGAAAAGCAGATTATTTCAAGGGAGACGACCTAGGCAGATAAACCTAAAATCCAGTATTACTCTTTTCCTGTGTTGAATAAGGTGTTTTCTGAAAGCTTTGCCTCCATTTGATTAAGAAAAATAATACAGCTGTTCATGACATTTTAAAGAAATTATTCTTGATCTGTTCAAAACCTCATGTAGTTAGATTTACCTAAATAACTGCAAAGGATTGGATCAAGGATTTTGGAACAAATTCAGTGAGGAATTCCTTTGATGGTGTTTCATCCAGCTTCTCCATCAAGGGCATTAGCAAAAAGATGACTCACAGACTATGTAGGCTGCTTATGGCCCTTACTAGTCTTCTGTCCATGGTCAAGGGCAATCTCTCCAAAGTCTGTGTCCACCTCTGATATTTGCCTATGTCAGTGCAGGGTCAAGAAGACTAATCAGTCTTGTATTCTTTAACCCGTGTAATCCTCAGAAATCCTTCAGAGTAATTTAGATCAATGCAGCAGAGCTTGCACGCCTTCCAGCTGTTATTTTCTGTGAATCTTTATAGGCTGCTACAAACACAATATTTAGCCCTTTTTATCATTGCATCCTGGTGTGGATCTAGTCCTGGTGAGTTGGCTTAATGGTGGCAGCAGAATGTGGGAAACAGGTTACTTTACTTTTCCATGGGCATCAGTACAGGCTGTTTTATGCTGCCTTGCTGTTGACTGTGATCTTTTCTACAGTACCTCACTATGTTTTAGCTAGGTGGAGAATTTCTTATAACACATTAACTTGATCATTTGTACCTTCTGACCATGTCAGCAGAGACAGTGCAAAGCAGTGCTGTTTCAAGATAGATCAGATTTGAGCTTCTTCAAAGGTCACATGTACTAGACTGTGGGAACTTGGATTTGTGCCTAACAATAATAAAGATTTACAGAAGTTGTAACTGAGCTTCCAGCAAATGTACACTACTTAACATCCTGCAAAAGTTTAAGGATCTATTCAATACAGAGTTACATCTTAATTTGTCAGTAAGTCATGTAACAATTCATGTTCACTGTATCCCCTTGAGTACTGCCGACTGCAGAATTATGATTTTGATGTAGATAATTTCTTTCTGTTGTCCCGGAATGTGGAGGGAGGATGGATCTTTTTTTTTTTTT
>VXAY01004930.1:125967-164955 GCA_013399855.1 Oxyruncus cristatus | reverse complement strand
TTTTTTTTTTTTTTTGTCAAGAGTCTGTTTATTACTGGATGACATTCAGGATCACAAGATATCATAGGATAGTGCCTAGCTAAGAGCACCTCTCATATAAGCAAGACTTTGACTACAGCTGCCCAGCTTTGACTAGATTAATTAAGAATGAGCTGGAAAAAACAAGGAAGCAACAGGTAAAACTTGTTAGGCAATGGTGTCTAACTTCACATTTTGTGATGCATTTGGGGCAAGGGGGACACAACCAGGGATAGCCAGCACCATGCAGATTACTGAGCCAGAGGCTGGGCTCCCACCCAGGGCTCAGGGTGCTCTGAGCTGACCCACAGGCTGGGTCCTCAGGTGGTGTGAGTCATGGGATTGAAACCTGTAAGAGAAATTGGTACCCACTTGTCATGTGAAAGGTGGGAGTTTAGATTTTTGCTTGTTGGTCCCCCAGGAAAGTTGAGACCCTGTGTCCGACAGTTTGTAAGACTCTTGTAACGAGACCCTGCACTAACAGACTCAGAAGGTTGGAGCATAGCTCAGCCACCCCTGTTTGGGGGGACTCAGCAGAGCCAAGACCCCTCAGTGGGTCCTGCCAAGGTGTTTTCTGCTGCCAGCAACTGCAAGGGCTCACTTTAACAATTTATGAAATAATACTTTTTGTTAATACAAATTGCGACAGATTAACAAGGTTCAAAGGTTGTCAGTGATAGTGTCTCCTGCAAAAATATGTTTTAAAGCAATCTACTGATACATATATTAAGCAAGCACAAGCTCTGAGATGAAGCAAACTAACATGCTACAGGGTAAGCACATGCAAAAGCTCTAGTCTTAAAAGCAGCATTAATGTGCATAGAGTATATTTTTCACCCAAGGCGTCCCTCTCGGGGGGAGAAGATGGACTGAGCCCATTGACTGATCCCAGCAGTTTTGGTGGAGGTCTTCTCCCACTTTCCCCCTAACCCCCACTAACTTTTATACTATTTTCTTTAAGTCTGGGTGGAGTTTGAGTGGCTCTAGTCATAAATACCTTTCATTTCTGATTGATGTACCTAATGGGAGGGTGGTGGTGGTCATGGTTTGGCACCTGAGAAGGGGATTTGACATGGTTGTTGGCTTCAGCAGCAGAACATCTTGATTCTCCCTTATCAGACAGGTACTGCACAGTCTTAGTTCCATAAAGTTCTCCCATTCTGCTGGGATTAGAATGGAGGGGGCCGTGTAGTTTCCACTTTGTTCCACACTCTGTTCTCTTTTACTGAGCAGATGTTTATCGTTATACTGGGGAGCATGTCGACCTCTGTCCATCCAGGGAGTTGCAGCTGCTTTTTACCTTAAAATTCTGAATCCCCTCTAGATTTAACTCTGTCCATCATCCCACACCACTCATCCACCCAGTTGGAGTGGGGACAGACCCCAAGACTCTGTGGAGGGTTTAGGATCAACTCAGGTCATTGCTGGACCTCCAGTCTTCCATAGCTGTGTCCTCCTCCTGTGAGGCTCCTCAGGACACCGAAATTACTTTCTTTCCCCCAGATCCTTGGCCTTTAAATATCTTCACTGGTGCACTGGCAAAGCAGCTAGCATATACCGAGGAAATATTCTGAAAATCTCTTCAAGAAAAGAGACTAGATGATCTCCAGAGGTCCCTTCCAACCCTAACAATTCCATGACTCTGTGAAAACAGATCCAAATTTTATCAAACTACCACATTTTCTCACATCATTGGCTTTCAACAAAAATTTAAAAGTCCAAGTTAAAGTTTAAGGCTTCCTTTATTATTTATCCTTTGAAAAGAGTCAGGTCGCGGAAAATGGGCCTAAGAAATATGTTCTAGAATTCCAGGTCTGGGTGAATATGTGACTGAGTCAACTTCCTCTGCTTTTGTTGGAAGGTAGCCATCAGAGCCAGAAGGAGGGGCCAGCATAGGAGAAGGAAGAGACTAGAGTCTCCCTGGAGAAACTGAGTATGAAATACAACATAATTTTGCCTGCTATAGGGGGAGTCGAGGGCATCTGATACTTATGGAAAACAGAAGAGGTAGTTGATAAAATCCAGATGTTCCAGAATCATGTATTTCCTGAAGGCTTGGAAGACACAGCCCAATATGGATAATTTAAAAACCTTGGGATTCTGAGCTCTTTAATTTCTTCAGATATACTTGGTGTATGCAAGCTCTGGGTAGAATGTAAGCTTATACTGAAGGAGGCATCTGTCTGAGCAGGCCAGAGCAGTCATCTGCCATTAGATATCAGACTATTCTGAACTACAGAACAGTCATCCGGTAATCTGAAATGGTCACTGTAAATTGCTTGTAATCACTGGGAAGAAATAGACATTTCAAAGGCAAGACTGAAAACAGCAAGCAGTTTTTGACCCAAGACAAAATAAATTACAGCTTAAAAATGCCCCTTTTCTCTTCAGTGTCAGTAAAGAAACCTTAGAGAAGCCAGGCTAGACATAGATAATTTAACAGAAGATGTCTAATTAGACAAGACAAACCTTTCTTGCATGTATAATAGGAAGAATGGATCAGCTGATGAAAGAAAAAAGCTGGGGCTTGCATTCTTACAATATTTGCATAACTAAATCCCATCAGCAACTATCCTGAGTAGAACCACAGCAAGACAATCTACTTTACTTGTATTGAGGCAAAAAGATAACAAGGACAGGTCAGGATATTAGTATGTAGCTGCCTGGTGGCAAAGAAGCAGAATAAATCACCAGTAGCATTTTACTGTAGATAGCTAAGTAAGTAAGTTATCTTAGATAACAGCACATTTTCCCTCCTTTCCCCTTTCCTCTTCCTCTTCCCCTGCCCTTTCCCCTTTCCATTTTCTCTTACTTTTCTGTGCAGTTGTAGAATATTAATTTCTGGAAAAATATAAAAAGAAGTTGCAAAGATCAGACTACCCTAAAAATCTTTAGCACCTCACCACACATACAGTGATTGTCAGTGGAACACATGCTGCCGCTGGCACAAACTTTTTGTAAGAAGAGGCAAATTAAGAAGCATCCAGTTTTTAGAACTGTGAGACACTCAAATAGCATATGAAAATTTTTCAGTTTGTTACCCACAGCATGTTAACATTTTCTAAAGGTTGTTTTTGGCAGAGGTTGTCAGAAGTAGAAAAGACAGTAAGAAAAGCACTACGATGTCACAATTCTTAGAACTGTGGAGATATTTGTTTATTCCAGGTTATGCACAAGTTTTGCAGCACAAAATGAGGAAGGGAGCATGAAATAAGAAATTAAAAAAACCACACCTCAGCAACTTCCAATATAATTTGGAAACCTGAAGGAAAAAATTAGATGCTACTACCCATACCTTGTAAATGGGTAAACTATATTCCTTTTCAGTCATCCATCTTTACAGAGGATCACTTCTGGAGGATGAGTGACCCATATAACCTAATGGCCTTTGGCTACACCTCACCATGACAATACTTCCTTCTGACCATTAATCCCCAGGAAATGTCCCCTGCTTTGCTGAATTATATTTTAAAGCAAGAGGGGATAGATTCAGGTTGTGTGAACAGCATGTTTATTGTAGGTCCCCTATACTGTCCTTCTTTCATTTCTTTTGTTGACATTTCTTATGTGATGTGGTGTCTTTTGTAGGGGAGACTGAAACTCAGCAAAAACAGATGCAATTTAATACTCTGGATATCAGCTTACCAAAACTTCATTCCAGATCCCTTGACAGAGAGCAAGAGTTGACCCAAATTTAACAGTAAGTAATGGATTTCAACCTTCACATGGTTGTCAACTTCCCACCTATGGGTCAGTTCTATCTGGAGTAAGAGACTTGATGTCTGACCACCAGTTTCTTTTACTGAGGTCCCCTGGAAACTCTGCTATTACCTACATTCAAAATTGCCACCTGTTTTATTGTAGTGCAAACCAAAGGATTTTCCACTGCCTTTTTCTGATAAGCATGTTCAGGAAGTGCGGATGAATTCAGATGTTCTGCTTTTTACAGGTTTCTTCAAAGCATAACAGTGAACATGTAACACTTATAAACTGGAAAAAAATGAAAATAATTTGATCATCATAGATATCTCTTTTACTATTTGCTTAAATTTACTACTTAAATAGCAAATCATCTGAATCAACATCCACTAAGATTCACATAAACATGAACAATAAAATTCTTCTGGTAGAAATGAAATTAATTCAGCTTTGAAGAACTACATGTAAGAACCACGTGTCAATCAGCACCATGTGTATTCAGCCTACTCATTATCAGAGAGACACAGCACACAAATCACAAGAGGGCTAATCAAGAACATCTTCCACAGTACAATGAGAAAATGTTGTACAGTTTATAAGACCTTCAACCCACTAGTTGGCCTCAGTAATTACTGAAACCTACTCTCCTTATTAAGCAAGCTCTTAAATAATTGATCCTATATTTGTCCTTGCTCACTAAGGAAATACCATACATAAACAGAATTTTTATGCATGTGGTATCTTATTTGCAGATTTTGTTATTGAGAAATGTATGATTAGGCTGTGTTTCAGAAGACCAGGATTCTAGTCCCAGCTCTGCAGCTGATGCACTACATGACCTTGGGAAAGTCATTCACTGCTGTGCCTTTATTTATCTAAGATCTGTCATCTGACTTGCAGTTCATCTGGTTTAATTGTTTTAATATCTTCAACTTTCCAGTAAATACCTCCTGATAAACAACTACACTTTCCAACACATGTTCAATTTAAATAATAATAGAAAAATAAGCCAAATAAAGAAAAAACTCTTTAAGATCAGTAAAAAAAATTAGTTTAATGATTTTTTTTTTTTTCATTTTAGTAAACTGATTTGGATTTCATTATTTTATGGTGTTCTGTAGTTGGCACAGGCATGGCTCAATCTGCGAAACTTTCTGAAAGATGCTTCCTGAGAAAAAAAGTGTTTCTCAGGAAGTGCTTCTGTTCATGCTGCTGCTAAGGGCATGTTGCTGTTCTCTCTTATTTCATAGTGAGAGGATAAAAGTTAATACAGCTTCCCTCTCTACAGCATCAGTACCTAGTTTTTATGACCTCATTCTCTGAGTGCCAGAAGAGTGATGTGCCAGCCAGGAGGCAACTGTCCACCATGATAAGGCTTAAGCACGTCAGTCCGTGGAACAGATGGAACTTTGACTGTGCTAGAGGGAAGGTAGAGGACTTTGAACACTCTCTCATCTTTCATCTATTTCAGATGAACAAGTGAAGGATAATGTACATGTTTTCACAAAGAAAAAGTAAAATCAAAAGAATAGCTTTGTGCTTTAGCTTTTAGGGATTTTAAGTAATGTTCAAAACCCTTAGCAAATTGCTTTGAGCAAATAAATATACACCATAAGCATATTTTAGTCTATGAATCCCACAGACAAACACTACTTTGAAACTACTTCTCACACTGTGCTCCTAATTGTAATGTGGATTGTGTAACAACTATATTATGATGAAGAGACCTGAGGATGGAATGCATTTTTAATTTGAAGTATTACAAATAGTGTAATAAACCTTAAGAAGAATGGTTCTAGGGATGTGTCTGCTAGCTTAGCAGGGAGCTGGATAGAAAGAAAAAGCATTTTTCATGAATATGTGGTAATTAATTAAATGTTAGGCATACTCATTCTTAGCATACTTACTGAGGAAAAGACCAATGTTTTCTGTACCACATGATTTAGAGTATCCAGAAGCCTTTGAAATTCTCAATGTTTAGTGTATATATTTGAGCATTTTTTTAGATGTTTAAAGGATATAATAAAGGTGTACATTAATACTAGATTGTGGAACCGGAGGACTGAAGGGTCAGGACAGTTAAAGCACACTGCAAATGTAAATTCATACTTTGTTCTGGAATCAATGTAGAGGCTTCTTTCATGTGTCTGAACTACAAAGGTGGTCAAACTGGAGAATGAATGGTTGGGTATGGTATAGTTCTTAGTGTAGGGTAATGCCGAGAGGTGTGCTGAACAAAACACAAAGACTTCAAGACCTTCAGCCCAAGGGCTGCAGCCAGTCTTTAGGGCTTTTATCATACAAGGTAAGCAATCTATTGGGGAGATAGTATTTACCTTTCCCAAATATTATGAAGGGAAAATTTGTAGGGTTTAACCTTGGCTAAATGCCAGGTTCCCATTAAAGCTGCTCTATCATTTCCCTCTTCAACTGGAGAGGGGAGAGACTATAATTAAACGCTCACAGGTCAAGATAAGGACTGGGACAGATCACTCACCAATAACCATCGTGGGCAAAATGGACTCAACTTGAAAATCAATTGAATTTATTACCAATTAAATCAGAGTAGGCTAATGAGAAGTAAAACAAACCTTAAAAACACCTTTCCCCCACACCTCCCTCCTCCCCAGGTTTAAATTTATTCCCGGTTCTCTATCACCTCCCTGCCAGCAGTGCAGAGGAATAGGGAATGGGGATTATGGTTAGTTCATGTTATTTTTGGTACTGCTTCCTCCTCAGGGAGAGGAGTCCTCCCTCTGCTCCAGTGTGGGGTCCCTCCCATAGGAGACAGACCTCCACAAACTTCTTCATTGTGGGTCCTTCCCACGGGCTGCAGTTTTTCACAAACTGCTGTAGCATGAGTCCCTTCCACAGGGTGCAGTCCTTCAGGAACAAAATGCTCCAGTGTGAGTCCCCCGTGGGGTCACAAATTCTGCCAGCAAACCTGCTTGGGTATGGGCTCCTTTCTACATGGGTCCACAGGTCCTTTCAGGAGTCTGTTCCAGCATGGGCTTCCTATGGGGTCACAGCCTTCTTCAAGTATCCACCTGCTCTAATGCAGAGTAGTACACAGGCTGCAGGTGGATCTCTACTCTACCATGGACCTGAATGACTGCAAGGGGACACCTGTCTCACCATCATCTTCACCACGGGCTGCTGGGGAATCTCTGCTCCAGCGCCGAGAGCGCCCCCTACCCCTCCTACTTCAGTGACCTTTGTGCCTGCTTATTTGTTTCATGTATTCTCACTTCTTTCTTCTCTGACTGCAATTAATCCTTCCCTTCTTATCTATGTTATCACAGAGGCCTTTCTACCATCACTGTTTGGCTCAGCCTTGACCAGCACTGGGTCCATCTTGAAGCCAGCTGGCATTTGCTCTGCTGGATATCAGGGAAGCTTCTGGCAGCTTCTCACAGAAGTCACCTCTGTAGCCCCCCAGCTACCAAAACCTTGCCATGCAAGCCCAATACAATCATATGCTGGGAATTTATGAACTGAGGCACTGCAGTATGTGTGTGTATGCTACTTCTTATATATGAAGTTATTTTCCTCACTTAAGTGATAAGGAGCACTGCTGTGCTTGAGGACTGACTTGAGGACTGTGGTTTTGCTGCCCTTTATGGCTTCTAATTGTTCTAACTATTTTAAGCCCAGAATTTTCCTGTTGCAGTTTCAAATAGATCTTTATACCTCATTGTATATAGCTGCATAGTGATGAATTGTACAAATCTCAATCCAAGCCCCTGTAAACTGATATGTACATAGCAGTGAATGTTGGCAATAGTCCACACTGAAGGGTGAAAAGAGAAAGGAAAGTTGTCAGTCAAAATGTTGATTACCTGCCAAGTATTCCAATAAACAGTTGATGATATTCTCTACATTAAATAAAATATTAAGTCAAACATAATGGACATAATTCAGCAATCATTTTAGTGTAGAAACTGTGCCGTAAGAAAAATTGAAATTATCAGAAGTTGTTGTGAAGCCACCCTGTTTCCTAAATCTTCCACAGGATCCGTGGTATAGAATGTTGAAGTCATAACAAAATCATTTTATTAATACCTTTTGCATCAGTGCTTCAAAGCACTTTGCAGCAACACAAGAATGTTTAAAGACATTCATTACCTTGGATATATCAAGGTAAATTTATGAAAAAAAGCACTGTTTTCAAATTATTCCAGTTACTACAGAATCAACAATCAGGATAATGCATCATAAACATCACCAAAACATGCACCTCATCCTGTGTATTTCAGGTCTCTTCATCTGCCTGAGTATTAGAAACAAATTAAGAATACCTTGTCCTTCTTACAAATACTCTTGATGAGTGAAGGAAATGATTTGCTAAAATGTGTCCTAGTCCTGCTCAGAAATTTTTGGTGGACAATCTTAGTATCAATTCAGTTTTTCTTTCTTTGAACAACTGATATCTACTCTTAGACTCAAGTAATCTGATATTAATCAGAAAGAATAATTTTGAAGATCCTGTGGGATTGATACATAATTTTCCAATACATCAGCATTCTCTTAACAGCTATGAAAGACACAGACTTACTTTTTATGAGAATTTTTTTCACACAGAGAATATTTTTTTGCGTTTCTGTTGGTAAAGAATGAAAACTCAGCAGACTCATGACTTTCTTTCTCAAAGGCAAAGTCAGTTCTGTCTATCCAAGACTTCTTATACTGCTTCCCCAGGGAACATTGCATTTGCTCCTAGACAGTGATCTTTTGGCACATGACCAAGTTTTCTAAGAATTCATTTCTTGTCAGGAGATCGTAACGTTCTTCCACAGATAAGTTCTGCAGGCATGATGAGATTGTCAGCAGCAGCGTCAACTTGCTAAAACAAGGAACAGAAAAACAAGGCTATGAAATTCCTTCCCAGGGAATGCAACAATTCCTTCAGAAATTCCATCTCTTATTCTTTCACTTCCCACTAAGAATGTAAACATTAAAGAAAAAAAAGAGTTTCTTCTCTGTTTTCTGTGCCCACTCTCACTATCCACCACAAATTTGGGGGAGGTTACCCAATTCAAGCTATTATGGATTAAATAATAGGTGGAGTATGAAAAGCTTTCCTGATTTAATACATCAAGCCTTTACATAGCCAGAACTTCATTCTTAAACCAAGGAGCTACATTGTTTTCCTTGTACAGCAGCATGATCTGCCAAGACATTCCTTAGCTATGTCCTTAGCTATGCCTAAAAAACTCCTTGGGCATACTGATTGAATATTTCAGGGAAAAAATATAACTTCAGCTGGTAAGTGATCAAGGACTGTATGTATTGAATGATGAAAACTTTGGATCATGTGAAGAGAGAATAGCCATGTTTCTTAATCGTGATTAAAAATGTGCATCATTTGAAAGTATACATGAGGGAGGGGTGAACAAAGGGAAGATGTGTGCGATTTTCTCAGTATTGCAATAAATGGGAAAAAACTACCTACTTCCCACAGGGAAAAGAATGGACGTACTCGCAGAATTTCCATTTAAAATAAGCTGCATCTATTTCTGCTGCAGGTCAGTGCCTCCTGGGATGCCTGCTCTGGCATGGATGTCTGTGGAGCCTTATATCAGAAATGTCAGTGACACTGCTATCTCGGCTGTGTCCTAACTCCGTGCACTGAACCACTTTTTTTCCACCTCGAAGTGTATGCTTTTACCCCTTCAGGCTTTCTCCAGGTTTTGCCAGCTGAATTTCCCCAGGCTTTTACAGACTGGAATAGTGGCTGTATCATTAACCAGAACAATTCTGCCTATGTTCCATGTCCTGTAACTCATCTTTGCTGTTTGTCTGATTATCACTATGTTGCTGGCCAGTTTCATGTAGAGACAACTTGACAAAATTAACTCCTTTATTAAATAATTTATTAATAAACTCAGGAGATTGCTCAGATCACTCAAATGAACTTTATTAGCATAGTGTGAATAATTCAACACTTTCTACAAAAAGAAAAGGCCTTAGGAAATACAGAATAAGGATGTTATCTTGCCAACTCCCCTAGCTACACTATTCCTAGAGTCAAAGGGCACTGGTCTGCTGCCAAAGTTTGTTCCCATGAGGAGGCTTTCAGACTTAACTTTTCATAGGAGAGCATATTTCCAGATACAAAGCTTATTTTTTTTTTCAAAATTATTAGGAAATCAAATAATATTTATATCTTGGGGAAGGTTATTCTATATGAGTAATAATTGGTTGAGACTAAACAACTTTAGAAGTTTCCAAAATACCAATCAGGTCAATATTATAACTAATTTACCAGTCCAAACTGTAAATTAACTTGACTTCAGGATGTGTGACTAAACCTTAAGTAAAGTTTTGACTCTGAACTCAGGACGGTGTATGTACTGAGGAGGAGCCTCTTGGAGAAGCTCAATCATATATTAAATCTTGTTTATAATCTTGACAAGATTATACAGTCAAAAGTCAAGAATGCTTTATATACATTATGATTGGGCACAAAGGACTTCTATGTAACGCTGTGTTTTCAAAACAAATAAAAGAAGCAAAGGAGATCTTTCAGGGATTTGCTCAGAGTAGAAGAAATCCTTCTTTAATGGGGATACCTACTGTTCTTGGGCATTTTATCCTCTGCCTGTTTTCCTGAGAAAGGTCTCTTCCAGCTGCAATATGCTTGTTATCAGCATGAGGTACTGCTCGTCTGCTCTCACAGGAGAGAAAAAATACACAGAGGAGGAAAATGGCATACTGTTACATTTAACTTTGCGGATATACCAAGAGACTGCAGTATCTTGCAACCAGCGATGGGCTCATGATTCTATTAAAGCTGGTGGCACAGAATACCTTAGGCTCCAGTGGATGTCAGGCTCTCTATTAACAGATAGGGTTCTAGGCTTCCATAGCATTCTGGCTGAGGGAAACAACCCTGGCCCAAAGTCCCTGGAGCCCAGATTCTCCATCTCTGCATTGTACTGTCCCACACAGACAGGTCTACCATGCTGGTGGAATAAGTGCATTTTGGCAGAAGGGCATAGAAAATGGGGATCTGGTTGTCTCAGATAGGAATCTGTCACCTCTTAGATTGCTTCCATGCTGAGTTGCTTTCTTTCTGCCTTGCATTTTCCTTCTTTAAACTGAGAATAAAATGTCATACCTGCTCCCTGTTACCTCTCCAGAGTAGTAAAGTTTAATTAGCTTATGTTTGTACACTGTTCTGAATGCGTATTGAGCAAAATTGTTTATTCTTACAATTAAAGACTTTTGGATGTGAAGATTATGACTGTGTAAATGCTGAATCCTGTAATTTCTACTTTTACAATTGTAAATGGCTGTTAAAGGTATGCATAACTTGTTACAAATTGTTTCACCGAGGAAAAGGTGACAAACTCTTGTACAGGTAATGAGGCAACACACAAACACTGTTTTGCTGTTCACTCATCTCTCTTTTCTTTGCTCTCTTGCCAAAGGCTTTTTTGTGGTCCCTGGAAAAAGGCAAGCACGCCGGCCTGATTCCCTTTGTTTCATTCCTACTCCTTTAGGAAGGCCACAAGTTCACATTTTAAGAGAAATCCTCTGAGATTCATGTGTGTGGTAACTTCTATAAAGCTGCTGGAAGTACATATTTTTAATGACAATATCTGATTTTGTTTACAAAAGGCCAAACCCAATTCTATTGTACATCTCTAGGGGAAATGCTTTTAACTTTTATTCAGTTAATTCAAAATACCAAGGCAGTAAACCCAGATTGCTTAGATGTCCATTGTAAAAAGCAGTGATTTATAGCGTCAGTTTCTCTAATGATAGCTTTATAGGATTAAATTATTTACTGCTAGAAATTCAAGAAAACTAAAACTAAACAGAAAACCAATAATGCTGCTATTTATGCTTCCTTGGAAAAAAATGATAATTACTTTTTTTTGTTCTTTCTTCATTGTTTCTCACTGTATAACTAAGTTCTGGTAATTGATATATGTATCAGTGATGGAAAATTTTAAGCTGCAATACAGCTCCTTCTGGAAGAATGTGCAAAACCCCCAAATGTCTCCCATTTATTAGTATTTTCCTTCCTCAATGCTTTCAAAAACAGCCTTGCAAAGGTCTTCATTCGTTGTCCCCAAGATTATCTAGGTTGAAGACTTCACCTTGCTCTTTCCTAAATCAGGGACAAAAGTACAGCGTCTAGCACAGTGAGTTCCAAATCTTGGTCACTGGCCTCTGCTGTTGAAAACCCAACATTTTCAAATCACAGTCTTACATACTGTGAACATACGTATTTTCAGGACAAATTCAGATAAAGTATATCTTGCATACTGGGCTTATCTGGGGTATTATCCTCACTGTCAATAAGAATAAAATTTTTTCCGTGAGTAGCTCCTGTAATCTGCACTACAAGTCTTTATCCTCCATTAAGCATTGACAGGAGATGGGAAAATCAGGGGGAACATCTCATTCCATTAAGGTCCACGTCAGTATCTTTATTACAGAGAGATACCTACTGTTCTCAGCGAACTTACTGTATGAGCTGGCAAAGGCAAGAATGGATAGAGTAAAGTAGAACTAAAAAGATCTGGAGGGACTTGATGTCTCAAAATTACAGGAGAAACCAAAGCCATATCTCTTACTTGCACTACAAAGTTCTGCAGATGCTGGAAAAAGTTGTCTCAAAAATACAAACAGCATAAAAAACAGGATTCAGAAAAGACAAATAACATGCCTTTGAAGGAAAAGAGGACATAATATGCATGACATATTTAAGGTAGATTATGTTTGGCATATTCAGACTCTAGAAAACAAAATCCTTTGTTCTCAAAAATCCATCTGTTAGTAAAAAACATTGGCTCTACAGCAAAATTACCATTTCATATGTAGAACTAGACTGATTTTAAAGTATGTGCTCCCGAAGACATAACTAAGGAAATTTTTTTTTTAGTCTCAAAGGGTATAGTTATTTTTAACGAAGAAAATTACTTACATTTTAGGCAAGTATAGGAAGTACAACCTTTGTTTGAGGAGAGAAGGAAACTGTGGAAGTACAACCTTTGTTTGAGGAGAGAAGGAAACTGTGATATATAATTTAAATAATCTAGTTTAAATTGCTGGATATTGCACAAATCATTGCACACTTGTTTACAATATAAATCTTATGTAAACAAACTAACAGAGGAAAGAAGGCCAACAAAAAAAAAGTTCAAATTAATGCCAAGGAAATTATCCAAAGCAATGTTTCACAGAAAACTGAAAAAAAATCAGTCAAATAGAACTCAATATAATTTTCATTAAATTGGAGAGACAATCAAGTTTACCATACTTGGAGATAATAATAACCAATATGAGGAGTTTATATTGTAGTTACTGATGGCTATACAAGAAAAGAATGACACTGATAAAAAATAATCATAGAAATTAGTTTCCTAAGAAGGAATTCTTTCCAATAAAGCAAAATATGCAATCAATCAACTTAAGCAAGGACATTCTCTTGGGAAGGATGGAAAGACTACAGCAGGATTTACACTATAGTTAATGACCTCGAGCCAAATGTAGGTCACAGGATAAATATTTAAAGGAATTTTATGAGAGTTGAGTTTTTGCTCTATTGTTTGGACCATTTTATGGTTTCTATTAAGAACTGGGGATTTCCATTTAACAATTTTGATAAGACATACCAAATAGTAAGGAATTTAAAACCAAAGACTCTTTTGTCTAGTCTTCTAAGTTTGTTACATGGAAAGCTTTGAGTATACATGTCCATCACATCTATCACACTATACTTCACAAAAAAATTAAGACGGAACCTAACCTGGAGTAATTTCTGCTTAAACCATATCCATGAAGCAGTATCCATGCATGTCAGCTGAAGATCTTCATCTCCCCTCATCTCCCCTCTCCATTTCCAATGTCCATATTTCACTAGAGGTTTGTTCTTGATTAATATTTTAAGAATCTGAGAAGATCAAACAGTTTTATTACCTTAAATTTTTAAAGGCCCTCCAATGTGGTAAGAAGCTCATGTTCTCACTGGAAGCTTAAACCAAAGAGAATTAATTATCTTTGAAAGCAAAATATTAAAAATGTTGTTTTCATGTTTGTACGCTTCAGTCCTGCAGAACACATGCTATGTCTTAATATGAAGCACTGATTATTCAGCATGAAAAGACGTTCCTTGCAGCAGATGTTTTTTGGCTGTTGGTCCAATAAATCAGTGTTGCAGTACCAGTTCTCTGAAGGTGCGGTGGAGCGCAATGCATAGTTAAAAATATTTCACAGCCAGGGAGTTTCACCTCTCAAATATATCTCCTGGCTGCATAAAATGACCATATGAGAGAAAGATATGCTTCAACAGTGCATGTGAGTTACTCTGCTACTTCACAGCTGACTAGTTATTTGAAACGATCAGTCTCCAGACAGAAGGAGAAAAGGAGCTGAAGACAAATGATTACACCAACAGCCTTAGCTAATCACCCATATGTGAAAACATTTGCTTTCTTAAACATCGCCCTTATGATCCAAATGAGATAAAAGACTGAAGGGAGGCAAAAATAATATAATGCGGCACAATAATAAAATAAGGCAAAAGTAATATAATAGAAGATACTAACTATTATGTGTTGCAGCTGTGCAGCAATTTTAATTCCTTTTTTCTTGGAATTCTTGGCGTTTTTAGGACCAGCAGTGGGGACGAAATGAAGCTTTCAGTGAGAAAGGGTATTTTGATAAAAGGACTTAAGCCTTGTGATCAAAGAAAAAATATTACAAACATATCTTTAATTTCACAGCAAGCTTTAAGTGCACTGAATTCCTCACAGAGCTGTTGTACTCTGATTTTATCTGCTTACATGTCAATGGGTAAAAAAGCTCATAAAGTCATTGACGTTACTTCAGTGTAAAATTGTTGTTGAGGAGATAGATCAGGTTCATAATTTCATATAAATTGTTTTTATTTGTAATGGAACCATGTGACCTACTGAAAAACGTATACTTGTTGTGGATCATTTAACACAGCCATCTGTACTTTTCTTAAGAATGAAACTGTCATCATAGTGTGACTTTTGTTCAGGATATCAATCTGGTTATTATGCCTTGGCTTAATTCACTCTCACAATAAGATCACACTTTCACTTGGCAGATGAAATAAGGAATAATGAGGTACTTAGAAAAATTAGATTTCTACATTATAATATAATCAGATTTTAATGAAACAAGTAATATATACCATTCATACCATTTTGGTTTGTGATAAAGCTTACAGGATTAACATGAGATTTGTTTTGGTGGCCATGAAGAACGGAAATGATTTATTCCTTGAGGTAAAATGCTGCCTTATCTGCGTAAAATCTATTACAGCATTATACACAGCCTTTATTATTTCCCTCCAATTGGATAATTGGAGGTCTGTGGTATTATTTAAAGTGATGAAGTAGCAACCTTAGCTCATTTTACACTTTTCAATTTCATGCTTGTCTTCTGTAAAATCTTTCCCATAAATTAATGTTCAAAAGAACATGGATGCAGCACAAAGTAAAAATCTTAAATACATATTGATTAAAATTGTATCCAGAGTCAATGAGACTAGAATTTCTGATGAATGTGTGTTACCAATCAGTGTAAGCTTTTCTTATAAGGCACATATTCTCACAACACTGAACTTAATCAAGCCAAGCTAGAAACAGGAAAGCAAGAAATAAAACTTCAAGAGAAGTAGCTGAATGTTTACAACAGTGACTGTGAGTTTGATTGCCATGATTAAGTCTATGTTACCTACAAAATACCCTTGACCTACATCCTCTTTTCTTGCACAGAAATACAAAAAAAGAAAAGAAGCAAATATGAACAGTCCAGTCTTAGTATGAGTTTATCCCCAAGAACTTCAGGAACTTGACTGGGTCCTATGTTTAAAGGTGAGCCATTGTAGGCTCACCTGTAATCAATGCTTGGAAATACATCTCCACAGGGAAAATCAGATCTTAGATGTGTCCTCTAGAGGTGCCATGTCTCTTTAATAGTCTCATACAGTGAAGAAGCCCTTAACTACAGCAGAAAAATACATTATATTACCACAATTGAAAATGATCCCGTGTGTCTACAGCTTAAGTATTTTCCCAGTATAGATGGTTACAAGAAAGTACAGATTGGGAAGAGAAAAAAAGCTTAAAAAAGACTGTATAGAAAGAGGCACTTGTCTTACCAAGATAGAGAACTCTTAGCAATACAAATGGACAAGACAGTTACTGGGCTTATGAGCAAGAGAGTTTTCGGAAGCTTCAAAAATCACTTAGGATCTGATGTTCCCTCACTGATTTGCAGACTTCTCTTTGTCTCTCTCTCTTTTTTTGTTTTGTTTTGTTTTGTTTTGTTTTGTTTTGTTTTGTTTGTTTTGTTTTGTTATCAAAGGCTAGTGATTTGCAGGATCCATGCTTCCTTACCTAAGCAGATATTTTTGTTACACTCTTTGCAGGAGCTCATATGGATTCTAAGTTTTTCAAATTATTGTTTTTGAATTGTGACTGGTTTAAGCAGTACTTCAGATTCTGTCAAACTCCAGTGAAACCTCTATCACTATCCTTATAGTAACCTTCCCCTTGGAACTATTTATTTGCAGCTTCGATGGGATGAAAACATCATTTTAGAGTGATAATATTTCGTTTATATATCTCATTTCCATAAGCTCTGGCAGAGCGATGCAGGAAGATTCTCCATTTGGCTTTTTTTGCATAATAAATATAACTTATTTTCTGATTACTTTAGTTTTTCTTTCACATTAGGGCCTAAGGGGCACTTAAAGTCCACCAGAAGAGGTCATCCTAACATTTGCAAACCAATATTATGTATAAATTCTGGGTGAAGGCTAACTATTGACTCATAAAATTGAAGCTAGTAATGATACATTTTTAAAAAAGTAGTTCGGGTAAGCATGCAGAGGGATGTACACTTGTCAACACTACCAAGCATTTGGAACAAAGATGTTTGAAAACATTGTGAGAAAGTCACAAATGGGACTAGAGGCTCAGTAAAATGCTCTGTCAGGGTTAAGTGGTATACTGTGTAGTTTATCACCAAAAGCACTCTGATGGGAGACTTATGGTGTATAAATACTATAAAAATTAGAACCCCTCCCTCTACACCAAAGCCCAGCTATTCTGCACACCAGTAATCTCTCAAAGAAAAAAGTAATGAGAGTCAAAGGCTGCAGATCAAAGCCACAGAGATCTATAAAGGAAACAGATTTTACAGTGAAAATAATTAACCTGAGGAAATCTGAAGGGAGGAAATGGTTTCCATTGATGATATCAACAATGATCAAGTGTGTAAATATCATAAATGCCACTTTGCTATATATTACCTGCTTCTTCATTGGACCTTTAATTTACCCATTTAAGCAAAACTAGTGAATACAGGAAGACAATAGTAAGCAAACATTCTGATACCTGCTTTCAAAATTATTTTATATCAGATTTGGCTAAACTATGATAGGTTGGGGTGGCTTTTTTTTTTGCCTTTGTTTGTTTGTTTTTTGTTGTTGTTGTTGTTTTTGTGGTTTTGGTTTTGTGTGTGTGTGTTGATTTTTTGTTTGTTTGTTTGGTTGGGGTTTTTTTTGTTTGTTTGTTTTTTAGTTTGTGTAAATCAGTTCTTCAATTACTACCAGGAAAATAACTTATCTACTTTCTTTTGTTTTCTAAAGCCCTTTTCTTCTTTTATATAAAAGAAGACTTCTCTCTCTCTTTTCAGTTTTACCAGAAATAATTCCCACATTAACATTTTACTTTGAAACATTCCTTTCTAGTTTCTTTATTCTGTCTCTAAAGCTATGTCTATTTGCATTGAACTCTGTCTGCCAATTATAAATCAAAATTGACAAACCTGAATTATGTGACTCTTCTTTTGTAATAATGAGTCAATTTTTTAATATCAAGCTTTAATCTCTTCTTTACTTTAAATAAATCATCAAATCAAACCATTAAATAAGTAATTTCAGAATATTTGTTGGCAGTGTTGTGATCACTCTTCTATTCAAAGGATTTTTTAAAAAGTACATGTGTACATCAACAAAGGGGAAAAGGACAGAGAAAGGAAACAGAGGAATAAAAAAAATATGTAAGAAATCATATTCAAAGGTGTCCTTCTGCCCCATTTCCATATTGAGAAAACAAGAAAAGTAACTGAACAGAAGGAAGCACTGTTTCACAGTGAGGGTAACCAAAGCACAGGTTGCCTAAAGATGCTGTGGATGCACAAAAGTTTCTTCACTCCAAATAATCTTCCATGGGTGGCAGGTTTTTTAGTTTTTAAGTCTTTTCCCCTGCTGGAGGGGGAGAGGGGGTCCCCCTGGGCCTCTCCTCCCCCCTCCTGCTACACTGACCTTGGAGGCTACATCGCTATCTCTTGTTCTCTGCCGCTCCTCTCCGGGCTGGAATTTCTTCTGCGCCACAGGCTTCTTTTCTGGTTTGTGTTAAATATGTCATTCGTAGAGACGTCACAAAAATTTTTGATTGGCTACTTAGTCAGAATTTAACTTGAAGTCAACCATCTTCTACTCTAATACTGAGAGGAATGGGTTAAACCATGACAAGTCTCCATCCTAGGAGATATTCAAAAGCTGTACAGACACAATCCTGGGCACCTGGCTCTAGGTGGTCCCACTTGGGCAGGAGGTTGGACCAGATGGCCTCCAGAGCTCCCTTCCAACTTCAACAATTCTGTGATTCTGTGACTTTATGCCATTGGTTTGCAGCTCAGCTTAAGCAACAATGCAATTTGTGGTTTGAGTACAATAAAGAATGTACAGCAAAAGAGAATATTCTGTAAAAGGCACATCCGTACTGTTTCTGTCAGACCATCATTAGAGAAGTAAAGGGTTAAGAAAACTCACTTGAAAACTGCAGAAGCTAGATCAGGAGAAGTAGGTTTACTAACAGTACCAATAACTTCCATGCTCCTCTTGCAAATAGAGGCTCCTCTTGAAGTGGAAGTCAAGGGTAGTATTTAAAGAACTGCATGAGCTGGAGCAGATAAGTAAGGCAGGAAAATATTTGGTCAATTCAGCACAGTCTGGTACTACAGAAACTTCTTAACTGACAAAAGAGTTTGGTAATGATCCCATAACCTACATGTCAAATGTAGCTTAAGCTCATGCAGTACATTTTGTAGCTGTTTGCGTTGGTTGGGAGTTGGGAGACAGGATACATATGCTACTCATTCTAAGGCTTCCAGCAATAACACATCTGAGAAGGTGAATAGCTCATCCATCTCCCATGTTTTTAGCTTTTGCCAACAGGGACAACCCCTACAGCTGTGAAATAAGCTCTGATCGTGGGGAACATGTGAACAGGTTGTGACAGCAATTGTACAAATGCAAGGTATTACTGACATGCATGAATGAGAGATAATAAGTGTGAAATCAAACAGTCAGCATTGCAAAACAAAATATGTCACGTAGCTACATGTCGACAGGTGGCACAAAGCTGCACTAAAGCAACACAACAGTGGAAAGGTGATGATTGGGCTGACACCACTGGAGATGAAAGCACTCAAGGATGGCTATTAGAAACTACATTGCTCTAACCTGCTTTAAGGACTGCCTGATCAGCTTTATCAGTTCTTAATCAAGTCACAAATGTTATCTGCTGATGAAAGGTCCAGCCACCATTGAAGGATTGGAATAGGAATTTCATGGCTTTTTGTCACAAGTCTTGTGGGAGACGTGGATAAGATTATCTAAGAAAGACCTCACTGTGGAATTGAATAGTCAACACAGCAGCTAGTACAATGCTCCACTGCATAAAGATTTGGCCTTCGATGTAATTTTAACAACACATGATAGGGCAGTAGCATTGCATTGTTTGCCAAGCTAGTCTGTGGGGATACACCTCCGTGAGATACAAGGAGGCACTAGGCTTCCTCATGGTCAGTTTTTGCAAGGTATATCTTCTAAATTACAGACTCATTTGATACTTACATGACACTCTAGCTACTGGTCTTTATAAGCCATATCAGTGAATTTTTTTTTTTTTTTTTTTTTTCAAAAANTTTTTTTTTTTTTTAGCAAAGCAGTTCACTCATAAGATAAAGCCTGCTCCATATTCAGCATGTTTCAGAACTGAGGTTCATAAAGTATTTTTAAAAGGTCCACGCTATTTTAAGAATACTGGTCTGTGATTTGTCATTGACCTTGGTTTTCATTAAGTATCAACAGGGCATACACTGGAATGAAGAAATAACATGACCCGATGAGACCAGAGTAGACTTCACCAATGAGCTTTCTGTGTTCAATATATACTTTATAAGCCATGTGACTCAGAGTAAAGTACAACAAAAGTTACAGTTGTCAATTATGCAATTTCCTTCTAACCCCTATAAGTAGGGACTGCTTTATGTCCCAAAAAATGGAAATTTAAATTCTTTTCAAAATCTCACCTTTTTTTTTTTATTTATTTTATTAGTCATACCCTTATTATTATCAATGTATTTAACGATTTTTATGATAACAATGGCAACACTGTCTCTTAAGGGACTGAATTTCCTGGTCAAACTATGTGTTCCAAATACCCCATTTTCCCTTTGTGCTTCATATGAGTCTGTTTTCCAGCTTATCATTATTCTCACCCTCGTTTTTAAACCCCATCCCTTTCTCTATTATCCGTTCAGAGCTGAAGTGAAATCTACTGAATAAGATGTGCCAGTGGGGAGCATGCTCTTGACTTTATATGGTCCTGTTAAAATATTGATATATTGTTATCTATGATCATGCTGTTTGTTCAGTTGAACATACTGAGTGGAAGCCTTCAATATGTTGTTCACAATAGAATGCACTTTTAGTTTCCAGATCCTCATATCTCTCTATTGTCAAGTTACTGAAATTGCAATCAAAAAAGCTGTCTACTATTTAATCTATTTACTGCTGGGTACAGATCACTATTCAGATGTCTAAGTTTATCTGATCTGCTTAGCAGTTCTGATCTAGTTAACAGTTCAAACATTATCTATGTTTTCCAACTCCTTGTCTATTATCCCGCCGATTTTGATCCCTGATTTAAGTAAATCTCCACCTCCATTCCTTAAATGAACCCCAAGTGTTTATTCAATGTCTAATGCTAGTCTTTTTAATCTATCAGCTCCAATTTTCCACTATCATGGTTAAGAGGATGAACTGTTTCTTCTCCTCTGCCTATTACTTACTCTCTTCAAGAAACTGTTATTATTCTTCCTTTCTCCACTAATTATTTATTTACTTCTTACAGTGCTTGCTTGCTTCAATCCATTGAATTTTCTTCTGTTAACAGTATTTAATTATCATAAATGCTTTGTGTTTACCCTTTCTGCTGTCCTCTTTACATCTTTATTTTAACTGCATTAGTTTCTGCCACTTGTGGATATTAAGATTTAGTAAAGCATTTCTGTGAGTAAGCAGAGAGTATTTGTATTTTACAGTGAAGTGAATTTTCTGAATTTTGTTGTAGGGAATGAATTGATATTGCCTTTCTGAAAATATAACATGATGACAGGTACTTACATTACATGGCAGATAAACGATGATGATACCAGTTTTCCACTTTTCTGGTTGTACTATTGATCTTTTTTATCAGCACTACCATAAAATACCTAGCTATTCAGTATGTTATCTCACCCAATTAGGTGAATCTCATTAATCCTATCTTGTATGTTATCTGTCTCTGAACTTGTATAATACTTGAATTCAGTCCTGGAAAATTGTTTACAGCAATAGAACAAGATAGTGGAACAATAAAAAACAAGTTTGTATTCTGTGTTTCAAAATCACATGTAAAATCTTTTTTCTTCCTTTCTGCTAGAGGCAACCTCTGGCCTTGTAGCATTTCTGGAATAGTTATCATTGCTATGGTAAGGAACCAAAGGAAATTCTACCTTTATTTCTAAAATTAAGTATGACCAATTTCCTTTTTTTCTCCATTCAGCAGCACTGCTCTTTCTCTCCCCAGATATAAATGAACATTTCAGGGAGGGACTTGTATTTATATTCTGAATCTAGTTCTGATGAATAACTAAATAACCTCAAGAATGCAATTTCTGAACTAATTAGAAATAACAATCAGGAAATCTGAGGAAGAGGAACAAGAGTCTCTCCCATTAGACAGTGTTTAACAGTGCTGAATGGTGGTCTGCTGTGTCTCAAATCCAAGAACCTGTGCCTTTTCTGTATCATTCCTAATATTCACAGAATCACTGAATATGCTGAGTTAGAAGGGACCCACAAGGATCATCGAGTCCAGCTCCTGGCCCTGCACAGGACCATCCCCAAGTCACACCAGGTGCCTGAGAGTATTGTCCAAACTCTTGAACTTTGTCAGGCTTGGTGCTGTGACTACTTCCCTGGGGAGCCTGTTCTAGTGCCCAGCCACCCTTGACACAACCTCAGGCCATTTCCTCAGGTCTTACCACTTGTCACCACAGAGAAGTGATCAGTGTCCTCATGTAAAAAAGTCAGTGATCTACAAACAATAAATTTGAGACTTCTAATTATTTGAAAAGAAACTAATTTCTTCCGTTTTTGCTCACATCCAATCCCCTTCCCCCCAAGTATATAAACCAGTATTCATCAGTTCTGGATCCTATGTGTGTGCCTGATGCGGACTGGGTTCATGATTTCGAGCCAAACCCTCTCTGTGCCTCAATTTATTCCACACAAAAGGAGGATTAATGGGGCATAATGAGGAGACTGTACACTGCAGTGGGTGCCTGTAACAGATGTTATGGAAATGCAGGACCTTTGCGACTACTAAAGAAGAATAAGGACTTGACTCCTGTGCTGCCAACATGTTACTAAGAGTTTTGCTAATGTGATTCAACAACTCCTTAAGCGAACACACCACCAAAATAGTGTGTGAAGACCCCTTTCCCAACAGAGATTTCTCACGAGGTGGACTAGACAGACGTAAAGTGCAGTCCCCTTCATCAGGTTCCCCTGGCTACTGGGGAAAGTTACTTAATTTATTCCATAAGAGAGCCACACCCTTTTGTGAAACACAGGAGGGGCTTAGCCAGCCTGTCTGCTCCTGCATCAGACCAAACTGAGATTCCTACTTCTTATGGAACATGTTGCTTTTCCATGAAAGATGTAACAGACATTAAAGGGATATCCTTTACCCTTCTCTTGATTTTTAATGCAAAAAATTAAAATAAAAATAGTCACATAACAGTTCATTTTGCACATGGATAATTTTTCATTGGATAGAGATGAAGCTTAGCAATTTTAATTAGTTTCATTAACAATTTCACTGAATTTATCACAACTCTCTCAAATAAAGTTAAATATACTGTACAGCGAAAGATTTTAAATGATGTGACACTACATTTATGTATTTTTATCAAAACATTTAATTGGACACTAAAAATGCTTTACATTTGACAGACACACAATAAACTCTGGAGAATAAACACACTGATTTGTTTTGTGTATCTTAAATGTGTGCAAAAAATAAATCCAAAACATTTATTTCATGTTGATAGGAGGTGGGGAAAGATACTGTAGTTTCACAGCTCCGTCTGAGGAATAATTCTGTGATGATTTTGTTGGGTGTGAGGAGGTGTTTTCAGGTTGCCTCCTCCTCTTGTGGAGATCCTGGATAGCTGAGGGTTTAAATCATCCTCCGGTATTTGGAACACTAGTCTGTGAGTGCAGGGTTGTGTCTACGCTGTAAACTAAAACAGGGCAAGAGAACATCTTTCAGTCCTCAGGACAAGAAGCACTGCCTGGCTGCTGTCCAACCTACACAGCACTTGGCCGTAGGTCTCCCCTAGGCCCCACGTGGCTTGCATCTGGTCCCAACTCATAACGACTGGGTTGTATTATATTTTTCAGTTCAAATAATATAAGGGGTACAGTTCAAATAATATAAGAGCTGATTTGTGGCTCATTAGAACAACATTTAAATTTTATGAAATCAAGGACATGTTGCGTATCTTCATCTGTGATGTAAAGCAACCAAGGGAGCTTTGAGGATGTTCCAAATACTTGGACTATCTTGGCAAAACTATCAAAAGAGGGAAATAATCCCGATTCAGTCCTTTCCTGATGTAGAGAATGTCCCTGGAATGTTGCTCTCCTCACCAGTATTGCTTGGAGAAGAGCTTCTTCTTAATTGAGGGGATAGTGGTACCAAATATTAATCTCAGGGCTTCTGCATACTTTCATCTTAGGAGAAAGCATATATTCAAAAACCCAAGCAAGACAATACATATGGCACTTTCATTTATGTCCATAGCAAAGGGTGAAGCACATACCAGAGCAAGCCTACTTTTCAGACCCCTCTCCCTTGCCTGAAAGAAAGTTTTAATGGTCAGTATTTCCTTATTACGCTGTTTTAAAGAACTGTAAGTAGATTTTGGGAAGGTTTTTTCTTTCTGTGTGAGAATCTGTGAAAGAATATGCTTTTTTGAAAAATATTTTCTGACCTCAGAGGAAAATCCCTCAGAGTCTCTTCTCAGTCAGGTGCTGTGAGTTAGTTCAGGCTTTAATCAATTCTAAAATATGTGCAAACATGTTCTCAAAGTAAGATATAATGCTTCTCTTTTTTTTTTTTTGTCAACGAAAAACCTGCAAATGTCTGAAAGAATTCAAAGCTCTAAACAAGATTTTATCCTGTCAAAACCAGTCACCCCACATATAAAATGACAAAATTTATTGCTCTTTGTGAAAATAATCTTTTCTCTGAGACTAGTTGGTGCTCCATGAAGCAGCTGGAGCTTCAAGGGAAAATGACAGGTACTTTGATTTGAACAAGAGAAATGAAAGATCGTAATGACTCCAGACACTGTAGAATCCTTACCACATAAATATGTCTGATTCATTTTCAGTGCTTTCAGAAGGGCTGAGAAATTCCAATCAAAATGATAGCAGAAAAAAAAACCCTTGCTTTTTCTCTTTACTGTTGAGTGGCATCACTAATTCTTGAAATAACTTGAAATAAAATAAAAATTTTCCAAGAGACCTGTGGAGCTGTGGGCATGGTTCTCTAAATCATTCACTGATGACATTAGGGCTCTGAATACGGACTATATTGCAGAATTGAGATCTAAGGAGCTTTAGCAAGTCCTTAATTTTCACTAATGACATTGAAAACATGTAGTTTCCTGGGGAAGGATTTGTGGAGTCCCATATAAACCCTGTTTACCAGACACTGTTCTGAGGCTTTTGTGCCTCTGTCTATGTCCTCCATCACCATAGATTTAACCATGATATCCAACTTTAAAGTTACTCTAATTGTCATTTTTTGGATGTACATTGGATACACATTAGTGCATCTTTTTTTTTTTTGAATCAGAAAGTCATGGAAATACTGTTTTCCAGAATTCAGGGATGCTGAGTTGTTCTTTGATTGCTGCATTTAATTGTGTTGTGTGAGACCCTTATTAAACACAGGTCTCATCATTTGGATATTTAACGGGTCCAAGTGGATGCTATAGGATTGACGAGCCTCCCTTCACAAGCAATTCCGAAGCACGGGAAGTTAATAGCTATTTTAATAAAATCAGTTATCAAGTACTCTTTGGTGTCAGATCCCTGTCATATCCTTTTCCTTCATGCCTGGAGACTTTTTAGAGAGGTACATATTGCTTGAGCGGAAATAAATATCGAATACATATTAACCTTAAAGTTGCTTTTCTCAAACATGATTAATTGTACGGTAGAATCTGTTAGAGCTTAAGGTAACAATCCATATATCCACCCTTAGAGCCCTGGGCCTGCTTAAAACCCATGTGGCCTAACTGGACTGCATTTTACAGTTAATTATGTCCAAGCTAAATTAGAGCACGTCTGTTTAAGCGGTATAAAAACAGATTTCTGTCATCTAGATTCAGGAAACTTCCTCCTAAGTTTTTGTCCTTTTCCTTACTGTCAGAGTTCCTTCCCTGTTTCCCCCCATACATTTAAGAAATGATCACTTATCTGTTTCTCAGGGTTGTTTATTGGAACAATGTTTGTCAAAGTGTCATTATGTGACTTGTGCTACTATTTATCTGTTGCCAATTCTGTATTTTTCTTTTCATAGTTGGATGCACCATTTCCTAATAAAAAAAGAAAATGTTGCTGCCAAAGGGAAATAAAAGAACCCTTTTTTGGCCATAACAGATCTTTTTTCATTCAACTGAAAGAAGTGATGCAAAGATCATTTTTCTAGGTCACCCCTTCATTTTCCCGCCTTCATGGCTTCCTGGTTTATGCTGCAGCAAAAATCAAAGAATTTGTCTCTGCTCTAAAGAGCGCATGTGACCTAGCTCCACCTACCTTGCTGCTTCTGTCTCTACTCCTGAAAGTTCACCTACCCCTGCTAATCAGTCAAGTTCACTGAGTTTCATAATTTGGTTATTTTCTTTTTCTAAAATACCCTAAGAAAACATTCCATGCGTAGACCGCTATTCACTGTTAGGAACATGATGGATAAAACAGCCCATATTTGTCTCTACAATTCCTTAAACTCCCTTTGTATGATGTTGTTTTCTCTCATTTATGCTTAGATCATAAACTGTTTGAAACAGGGATGTTTCTGAAGCAGAGACTCTGGTCCCTGGCTAGATCAATCATTAAGTAATAACAACTCCAGCTGAAGCAAGAAGTTGAATAATAACATATAGATAAAATGTAGTAAAAACTACTCGTTTCATTTAAAAATGGGTCCTTTTGATTTGTCTATTAGGAATTTTAGAGGAAAATAACAAGCCTCTGTTTTTCTGAGCAATTTTCTCATCCCAGCTAGTTACTGCTGTGTTTCATGCTGACCATTTATATAATGTATCCTCAAGAACAGTTGCTCATATCACTGCATCACTTGTAGTTGCTTAGCCTTCCATTTAGTTTTAGCAAAGCTTTCAAGAGCCTGCAGAGAAGCAATGCCAAAGAATTTTGGAAGAGCCAGGCTGAAACGTGTCAGGATCTAATCTGGCTAATCTGAGCACCAAACTGAAAGGGCAAATAATTTAACAAAAGGAGTGAAGGATGTCTAGCTTAAAATGGCACTAGTCCAGTGAGAAACAAAGTCCAGCAGATCCAAACAAAAGATGAAAGATGTGCTAAAGGCTAAAAAGGCTCAAATGGATCAAGCCAAAACCAATATGCAGATCTTCAAATAAGAGATGATGGGACTACCTCACGAAGTCTGGCAAGAAGGAAACTCTGTGATTCTTTTGAAGAAGTGAAAGCGCTCATGATAAGTAGAGCAGAAGGAAAGAGAGTCAGCAAAAGTCCTGTGTTCATAATGAACTACTGTAGTAGGCAGCTGTACTTGAAACTGCGTGGGGACTCATCAACAATGATATTGGGATGAGAAATGTTAATTACAACTGAACAGCCTCCTGTTTTGGCACAAATCCCAGGACAAAGTGCTGGCACTTGGCCTGCAGAAGTGGTATTTTATACAATCTCTGATGTCAAAAAATGCTATAGTCTCTTCAATTCATATATTGATTACAGATGAAGTGAAAACAGATTTTTTTTTTTCTTTTAGATAGAATCTTATGATTTTATGGGGATTAGAGTAGCAGGCTGATGGTCAAAATTGTGGGTTTTCTCTTCTCTGGAGCTTAGAAAATTTAGCTGTTTTTTAAACACCAAGGTGAAAGTCAATTCAGTGATTATCATACTGGGACCATGGTAGATACAAATGACTTCATTAATTTATTGGAGAAAATTCATTACTTTACAGAATTTGCAAGTAACTTGTAAAGGCAATTATACTCTGAGCGAGCAAGTTACACACCAGCAGTCCTGAGACTCAGAGCTCAGCCTATGCCTGAGTAGCATCCCACAGAGACTTGATTCCACAATCCCACAGAGTTTTGCAAGGGGGGCAGACTACCACCGGGCTTTCACTGGCATTTCCATTGCTCCATGACTTAGATCACAATTTGTACAGAACACACTGTCCTTTTGAAATTAAACATATTTGGCAAAGTGCCTGTAGAAATATTGGCCGGGTTGGAAGTACCTATTCTCTGTGAAGTTCATAAAAATTTAAATTAAAAAATTTAAAACCTTCAGCTTCCCCATCAAGATATAACAAGACTTTGAGAACTGGGTAGATGTTTTCTAGAACTGTCAGAGTCCTCGGGAACTGCATATGCACGGTGGTGACTTTGGTGATTTCAAATCACCGAATTTTTCATGATTGTTTGTTTTTGGTTTGTGTTTTTTTAATTATTTTTAATTTAAATATGTGCTCCCTCTCTTACCAAGGGGGCATACCCTACCTCATTCTCAATCTCATTTTCTCAGTATGTTCTATTTGTAAAGATAAAAATTCCTTAAAGAGGTTGGTGATGAAATCAAGAACTTGCTGGAGTATGTGATATGGAACTATGCAGTTAATAATTATTGTTAGCAGTTCGGGTCAGGCATAACTTTCTCCTTCCTCATCCTTAGAAAGGATTTCCTTCAATATTATACTAACCTACCTGCCTTACCATTAAACACTCACTGGACTTGAAAGCTTTATTTCAAATTTCTCCTAAATAATCATCAAGGAATGCAACACTGTTAGAGCTATTCCACACTATATAGATTAAAATTAAATATTTATTAAAGCAGAAGAGAGTCTGATGACCTTAACTGAATGTCTGGACAATCACCTTGCTGAGGGAGATCAGGTTCAAATTACTTTATAATTTATTAATGTGGGTATCACTCAGTGTATTGGAACAATATAAATTGAAGTACTGAGGTAAACTAAAACTCGAAGAACATGGTTTTTTTGTCATTAGAACTCTACGCCAACAGATCTGAGGAGAGACAAATACTTCCAGGATTGGAAAAGGACACCTGAATTAAACAAAGTTGCCCCATAACTTTATTTTTTTCCTAAACATGTACTGGAATAAATGTAGCAGAACAGAAATGTAACAGGACAGTAAGAAAACAGAGATTTTAAGACAAGCAGTAGCAGATAACAAAAGAAAAGAACGTATGCATAGCAAAACGCAAGTGCTCAATCGCACCAAGACTTCAGTTATCAATTTATTTGTCCACGCAGTTAATTTAAATTGAATACTGTCCACAGTATTACATAAACTATGGCAATGAGTGTAATGTTTTAACTGCCCACATTTATTCTCAATTTTGTATTTTGCAGAATTCTTCATTCACTTTTAGCAACTACTTCCCTACTCTCCAAAAACAGTTCCCTAAGTGGGATAGTGTGTTCCCCTGTGTTTCTCTTTCCAGTCGTCCATATTAACTTTTCTATGCCAATAACCATGATCAGCACACAATGTCATAGCAAAGGAAAAACACCTCTTTTAGGCAAATACTGCAGAGTCTCTTTTTGGCCTGTAAAATGGCTTTACAGCCAGTTCTCAGATCATTTCCAGCTCACCAGCTGGCTAACTGGCACAAATCAACTGGGACGGGCTCAGCTGTTGCAGACCTTGCCAGTAAATTTGTTGCTGTATTAGTGGAGTTGTTGGCCAGGGTTGAAAAGGTGGAGGAGGACAATAAAAGGGCAAGAATGAGGTGGAGAACAATGAATAGCAGCCAGATGGTTCTAGTGGTGCTAGCCAGGAATAACAGTTCATGAACACTGGTTGATATTAGTTATTATATTGCTGTCACTCCTACAAATGACTTTACAGTGGATACCTCTCAGTCATGGCTTTTGATTTACAGTTTAAGAACCAAGTGTTGCAAGATATGAATAGCTGTCCTTGACAATAAGGACCACTAGAGATCCTAAGCAGAAAAGTTTCTTATGGTAGGAGCCACGGATGAAAGATTGCTGTGAGGATGTGTGTATACGTAATTTTTGTCCTATGTCAACTTCATACAGTTTCTAAGCTATTTTTCTACTCAAACATTATGGAGTTAAAAAATTCAGTTTATAAAAGCCAAGAAAGTTTTGTTTAAACATATGAACTACATGTGAATGATGTAATCAGAATAATCACACTGATGCCATTTGCAGCTGGAGCAACTAAGGATTATTTTTAGAGGGATTAAGAGGGAGTGTGCTGGAAGAGACTAAAATATTTTTGGTGTTGCAGTTATTTGAGCATAAGTTCTGTACTTTGACTTTGCTAAAAAGCTTGCTTCTCTAGCAATTTAACTGACCCTTGTCAGGATGACCCTTAAACATATTGATTTGGACAGTTTACTTCTCGATCCATTCCAGGCCATGGGAAAGGTACATACAGCCATAGGATAAACTCTAAATTACCTGATTTTTACATTAGGCGTAGTTTTAGGCATTAGACTCAAGGCCTTTAAAAGCACCAGTCTATCTTTGCTGTTTCTCCTAAGGGGCTGCAGGCACTCAGTTAAAGACATCTTACTCTCTAAGTCACTCCAAAATTGGATGAAAATTAGCTATCAAAGTTAGACACCACTCCATACCATCCTAGATATCACATCTACAATACATTTTTTTTAATGTTATAAAAACAAAGTAAAGTGGGCATTCAAAAGCCTGAAGATTATATTCTGATTGTTGCCACAGGTTAAAATGTCACGCAGATTGGATCTACATCACTTTTAAAAAGATTGAAATTATAAAATAAGCGTGATAGGAGTTAGATGAAAATTTGTGCATGCTGGGACAAGCCTACCATTCAAAACAGGTTCAAGATGAGGAATAGAAAATGTATTTCATTTTGCCTGAAACACTAGAATCCTCTACCCAAAACATAGATCAAGTGGAAGACTAAAGGGGAAACGCGTACTAGAAATTTACTGGGTATCACTTGATGGAAGCGTGTTTCAGGAACATTCAAACAACCTTCAAAAACAGAAAAAAAAAAGCAGACAAGAGACAAGTAGGAGTACAAGTCACACATTTAAAATTGGTAGAGTTCTATGTAGAATGAAACTTGAAACTTTGGTCAAAGAAATAGCCTTTTATTTTTTAACTGTAATGGTGTGTAAGAAAATAGAATTTTGTGTGCGTTCTTTGTAAATAAACAGGTCTGTATCAAAGAAATATTTGACTACATCACCAAATTACTTCTTGGTGTTGAAAAATTTTGAAAGATCGTTGTACTGGCTAACTGCAAATATCAAAAGAAGCTAAAATGTCATGACTGTTCCATACCACTTTTTAAATAGCTCATTTAAAAACAAACAAA
The DNA here is from genome assembly GCA_013399855.1 of Oxyruncus cristatus. Classification (NCBI taxonomy): domain Eukaryota; kingdom Metazoa; phylum Chordata; class Aves; order Passeriformes; family Cotingidae; genus Oxyruncus; species Oxyruncus cristatus. Next base: position 134,196 of record VXAY01004930.1, on the reverse strand, counting down.
CAATAACAACCAAAAAAACCCCTCACAAAAACATTAAGATACCTTGACAAAGCTTCACATTTCCTTCAGAACTTGAGTTCAGTTTCTTGGACTGTTTTGTATTCCCAAGGAAACAACTACAATTTGTTTCTATTTGACCTGCAATTAAGATTCAATCAAAAAAATATAAATCTCTTCAACCCTGGCTTTCAACCTAGCCACAATTCTGCTTTAAATCTCTTAGCCTTAACTTTATTTCAGGCACTTTCTGCAGAGAATGTGCTTTGTGACAAAATGTGCTAACTGTTTCTGGTATAGATATGATATCTTAGAAACAGATAAATGGTAGGTGCTACTGAGAAGTTCCTTTAGGCAACTTCACAGATCAATTCAAAGGAAAAGATGGATAAATTTTAATATTTGTATTCTAAATTTTGAACAAGGTGATTCTGTGATTGGCTACATGGCTGACTGTATTGAGAAACACAAAGAAGGACTGTTATTAAAAACAAAGCAGTTAGTGCTGTCTCCAGGGATGCTCTGGAGCTGTGATAAAACTGATTCATATGAGTGACAAACCCACACGTATGATAGACAATTTCTTCTGACACTTCTATAAGCACCAGAGCAGCCACTGAATAAAGAAACGAAGCTGTCAGGGATGGACAGATTGCAGGAACATGTGGTGTTCCAGTTTCAGTCACCAAACCACATATGTAATCTTCTGGGGAAAAAATGGAGCCACATATATTATACAAAGTGTGCCATTAAATCTTTTTTAAAAAAATGAGAACTGGCGACACCCAGCCTAAAAGCCAGGGGAGAGAGACCTAATTAATGGGGTCTGAGTAGAGTTTTGTACTGCTAGGATAGAAAACTCAGCTACAATCTTGACCATCTTCTAAAGATTTTTGTTGTTCCATGGAGAAGAGAGAGAAGACATAAAAGTACCAGGTTTTCAAAGTGTTGAACATGTTACCTAAGTTATCTAATTAAGGCCTGGATGCCAGAAGAAGGAGACAGCTGTACACATCTGAAATGTGAGACAGCCTATCTGTAAGCCTGAGGAAAAAAAAGAGGCTGAGGAGCGGGAATCACAATTGTATTAATTTTAAGTCCTTGTAGAATACAAGGGAAAAAAAGAGGCTGAGGAGCGGGAATCACAATTGTATTAATTTTAAGTCCTTGTAGAATACAAGGGAAAAGGGTGAATACTTTCTTAATTCAGTGAGAACTGGTATAAAAGTCTCTTGACCCATAATGGAGGGCAAATGAAAAGGATACTAGCATTATTCTAGAGAAGAGAGTGAAAGTTGCAGTGCATAAGTGTTTGGGAATGCTGCAGAAAGCCTGTCTCACAAAATACAGGCAATCACTCTGGAAGTATGCAAAGTATCACAAAAACTACATTAAGACTATTCTTAGGTGAAAATTGCTTTACCCAGTTTTCAACACCAGAATACAGGCAGACTTAGCTGTAATTATGCTGCAGCCATGCTTTTATTATTTTTAAAATCACTGTAACACAAAGCTATACAATTTCCATCAAGTTCTAGAATCTCTAGAGTGGTACTTCAAATCAAGGCATCTTTCTTTCCCAAGATACAAATATTTTCTTCACAGAAATAAGATAGCACAAGACTTCTAAATTTCCCTGGACTTGAGGCTGCAGGAAACATGCATTTCATTGCCATGTCTGAACAGCATAGGTGCCAGACACTGTCATCAGTTCAGGAAGGGTGCAGAGATGGTTAGTGGGAAAGTAACACAACAGGTTATTTTTCAAAACCTATACTAGTAGTCCTGCTCAGATTGTTGTAAGGGTTTTGAATTATTAACGGTCACAATGCCTGAAAGAAAGTTGCATTTATTGCTTTTCTCCCCTGTGCTATGGTTGTTTTTTCATCTTTCTCAGAAACAGACAATAGAATCCCTCCACTTCAACCAACAGCACTGAGAAAGTGGATTTTATTACAAAATTGCTGTACATAAAATCTATATTAATTGCATAAGTCTATAGGCTAAAACAAAATGTTATATGCATAAAAACAATTATCAGAAATATTCTAGAACTTTCCCAGTGTACCATAATTTTAATCTTTCTTGGGGAAAACATTTTTCATGATTTCATGAATTCTTAATCTGAAGCAGTATATGTAAAAGAGGACTTCCACAGGGAAAGGTCTGTTTGCAATTTAGATCCAGTGTAGTACAATCTTTGTGTATAGCACTGGTGTTCAGAATACTTGTATTGTATTCCCAGAGCTGGTGTCTCATCACTGCTTGATCTTTGAATGCAAATTTTTACCAAAAAAATGATCACTATGCAGTAGTTACATATTAATATGTATGCACTCAATTTTACTATCAATGTTTATTTTTTGAGTCATGTTCATTCAAACTACAGGATCCAGTCAAATACCATAGCCCTTCATCATGTAACTATCAACATATGATATTAAATCACAGGAGGTTTGCAATGTTCAGAACATTTTCTTATGAGGGACTGCAATACCCTCATCTCTTAAATGGGGAAGAAGCTGGTACACGAATTTGAAGAGTGCTCCAAGTTCTATTTCTATGTAGAGATCAGTATAAATCCAGCTCCGATAAGCATAGGATTAGGAAAGTGTCATCCTTTATTCACTCTGACTTCTCACTACAATAATTATAGGTGCATGTGCTAAGCATACTGGATAGATAATTTTTATTTCTTGTCCTCTACATAAACATATACAAAGCCTTAGAATATTGTGTTATCATTACGTCTATTGAAAACTCAACATTTAGTATGCCACAAGGAACAAAGGAAAAATGCAGTGCCTCACACTGGCTTAAAGTTAATCTTTATAATGCACAGTATTAGTGAAAAGGCTTTACAATATGCAACCTAACCTTTTATGCTGTGTTAGTGTTTAGCATTATTTTCAAGCTACAGCTTCTTTCTATCCCTTTAAATAAAATCCAATATGTTATAGTTGTTAAGGTAGGAATATTTCCTAAGTTACTTTATTTTAGTTAATTTCTGCATGACACACAGATATTAAATGCTATAATATAAATAATGAATAGCTATTTTATTAATTTGCTGCAACCAAGCCCTGAACTGAGAAACAGAACTATTTAAAAAACTCTTGTCTTTGATTCAGTCCAATGCCAAGTCTCTCCATTTACAGCTTTGTTCATATTCTGCTGTGGTGCGGTTGTAATGATGTCTGAACACCCAATCACTGTGTTTCCCTTGTAAGGTAAATGAAACTCTCTGTTTTAGCTGTTCTCTTGAGATCAGATTCCCTCACTTGGAACATGTGATGATGAGATGTCTGACAAAAGTAAAACTTAAAGGGTTACTTTTATTTTTACTTTGAAACTCAAGTGCTTAGCTGATTCAGGGTTCTATTACTCTCACCACTTGAACATTGTATGACTAGGCACATGGGAGAATACTGTAAATTTGGCACAGCAAATGGAAAAATGGCAGTATTTCAATGGCAAACTGAAAGTGAGGTGTAAGATCAGACTCTTCTGAAAAATACCCTTTAGAAATGTTGTTTAAAGTGTGATCCAGCTTGATCACTTTATATCACTAACAAGTTATGTAAATCCAATTACTCACTCATAAAAACAACTTCTCTGAAAAGTGAATCTCTGAGGTTGGAAAAGAACTCTAAGATGGCCAAGTCCAACTATTGACCTAATACTGCCAGGCCCACCATTAAACCATGACCCTAAGTAACACTTCTACACATTTTTTGAAAACTTTCACATGTGGTGATTCCATATCCTTTACACGAAGGAGAATATAAAAGTGGCAAATCCTTGTCCAGAGCCCACACGTTTTCAATCACATGGATTTCAGGCCCCTTTAACTTACTCAGAATCTGCATTTATACAGTGTAATAGTTATTGGAGTGAATAAGGTTTTGAGAACCTGGTAGGTGGCTGCATTTGATGAATGCTGTCATTTAGGAGATTTTTTAGATTTCTTGAGCTACTATTGAAAAGGCAACTATAGGTTCTGCAGGTTGCATGTCTATAAAAGAAGGCACTGCAGATGCACAAAGTTACATAAATCCAAACTTTACTTCAAAAGCAGTTTAGCAGTCATTGAGTCCTGGATGCCCCAAAGTTTTTCATGTCAAAAGGCCTGCAAAGCTGAACACTCTCTAACACCTAACCTTCAAAGGAACCAGAGAAAATAGCAGTAAGATTTCCAAAGTGACCTGCTCTGGTCTGAGTTCAAACATTCTTACCAATCAGAGAGGCTTTCTGCCTTGCCACAGTGCAGCTGGAGGTGCTTTTTTACTGTAAAAAGGAATTAGAAGAAGGATGCACAGTCACTTGACTTTTATACCATATTGTTATGCAGAGCTTTCACCCTGAATGTGTGAGACTTCTCTACTCAAACACATCCAAACTTATCTCTAGTAAGCAACTACAAGGCAGTAGTGAGAAACAGAGAACCATAGAATATCTCAAATTGTAAGAGACCTGTGATAAACATCTAGTCCAACATACTACTCCTCGCAGAACTGCCTAACACTAAACTGTATGACTAAGAGCATTGCCCAGATGCTCCTTGAACTCTGACAGGCTTGGTTCCCTGATTACTTCCCTGGGGAGCCTATTCCAGTGACCAACCACCTTGAATGATATCTCTCCTATTCCTTAATCTGGGTCACTGTGCACTGAACTGGAAGCTTCATGGTGTCACAAGCAGAGGTAGAAGGGAAGAGAGAGGTGCTATAACTTGGTGATGAATACTCACACTGGAGCTGACTATGACAAAACACTACACCAGAGTATGTACCTGATGCTTGTCAAATTCTTTTGAGTCTGGATAGTTGGTTTAACATTAGTGGAGTTTACTGTCAAACATAAGACCATATATTCCTTGTTTCTCAGAAACCAAGCTAAACCAAACAACATAAGTTGTGCATATAATCAATATTGAGTTTATTTTTTTTTAACTGGCTTTGTAGATTCAATTAGTTATTATCATTTGATGTTATGTAAGAAGAAAGACTGAAAAAGTTCTGCCCCAGAGTGCCAAATTTGAACAATTTATCCTATAATATTTGTTTACAATGCTTTAATTGACACTTTATCTGCTATTAGATTCTTTCCTCAGAAGTTATTTTTTATGGTGATTGCTCAATTCTAGTCTACCAGAATGATGTAAAATTTCTTCTATTGTTAGCATTAATGGGTCTTGTTCTTCTTGCAGATGTCAGCTTCTTTATTTCTTCAGTTTTGATTCCTTATTCCAACAGATATCTTAAATGGGTTACGTATGTTTCTTGTCATACCAAGGGGGTTTTCATTCAAAACCTAAGATTTACCTGTATCTCCAACATATGACCGAATAGTTAAGACATTGAAAACACATGAAAAAATTTATAGTAGTAGTAGTAGTAGTAGTAGTAGTAGTAGTAGTATTTTGGTGGGGATTTTTGTTTGTTTGTTTGCCAAATCTGGATTTTAACAGGCAAATGTTTCTGTCTACTTTGCCTTTAAGAAAAGGCTCAACAGATTACAGAAAGCTGGTGGTATGGGGAACATAATGCCCATTGTCATCATTAGTCCCAGGGGAAAGAAAAATCTCTTGATATGTAATGGACAACAGAAAGGGACTACAGTCATAAAGATATATGCTACCAAAAGAGCATGGAAATCTTAGAAACATACCTTCAAAGATATAAATATTTTCAGCAAAAGTTTGTAAGATACTGGCTATGAAACAAAAATATCTACAAGTAGAGGTCTCAACCATCTTGATTTATAACATGACAATGGATAAATACTCTCAAAAGAACCATTTATTGCTATACCAACTGCATTATGAAAAAAAAAAGAACTGATTTTCTCGACTTTATCTGAAAGACCAAACTTCAACCACAAACATGCTTGATCAACCTCATAAATTTCTACAATAAAATTATTTACTTTGTAAATGAGGAAAGAGCAGTGGATATTGCCTATTTTCTAATCAGATTTCATTAAGACTTTTTGCACTCTTTCCCATAAGATCCTCATAGAGAAACTGATAAAGTATACGCTGGGTGAGGTGGATTGAAAACTAGCAGAACCTCTGGCCCCAGAGGGTGCTGACCTGACACCAAAGTCTAGCTGGAGTCCACAAATTAATGTTTTTTCTTAAGGGAGACAACTATACATGAAGAAAGGAAATGGCTGGAAGTCCTGGTACCTAGATGAGAATCCTCTTCACTATGAGGGTGTTTGGGCACCGAATCAGGTTACCCAAAGAAGTTGTGGACAACCATCCCTGGAAAAAAACCAAAACCACCAAAAATGGATACAGGTTGCTATAGTGACGCACAACTCTGACAGCAATTATTAAGCAATTATTAGAATATCTGATGAACAAAACCTCTTTGTGCCAGAGCTTATTCTGCGCCCACTCCAATGATTTCAGATGTAAGCAGAGCAAAATCTGACTCAGTGTTGTCCAGTAGCATTTTTGTCCCTGTTAAAGAACTTATTATTCTCCCAGTAGTAGGTTAAAATAGCTCATCTGAGCACACCTAGAGAGAACACAGGTTTCACCTAGGGCGTGTTACTTGCTTTTGTATTTGAAAGCATATAAATAGTATTTTTCAGGCCTGAAAACTCACTGTTCTCATTTGCTTTCACTGCCATTTGCAGGAAAGAGCACTGAGTCTGCTGGGACTAATCCTGTGTCAGCAGGAATCCCCTCAAATCCACAGCTCAGAAGAACATAAAACAATACTTTAGGGGGTTTTATTTATCCAGGGTGGCAGTGTCCATATTCAATGTTTTGTAATGACACAATGTTTACTCCATTTGATGGTGAAGGAAGACCAAGAACCTTGTGCTTTTCTTAAGTTTTAAAGTGGACTCTCGTTCTTACCATCACAGTTGACAGTCACACTGTTGTAACTGTATCCAGACGCTGTTACTACTCCCTGACACAAAACTTATGTCTATTCCAGCTTTTTAACATACTATACAGAGATGTAAAATATGTCTCCACGAGTCAATGGTGGTATCATAAATACTTTATTATGGGATATTAATGAAAGGGACTGCCAAGGTATCCATCATACCAGCATAGCAGAGGGCCCATAAAATGCTAATAAATCAAATAATCTTAACAGCCTGTCTACTATAAGCAACATATAAAAACGTGATCTTTGTCAGATATATGGCTCTGGGTTCTCTTAGCCCTGGAGTTTGCTGACACATATAACAAAAATAGCCAGTATAATGACCTTATCAAGTGTTACCAATCTCTATTTATATACCACAATTCCCTGCATGCATGGTACAAATTCCAGGCATCATAAAGGCACATCTGTTAGCTGAGTAATGCCACCTACCATATGCTCCATGAAAAGATATATAGAGGGGGAAGTTAGCTGTGAGGTTGCTAAAACAGACTGGAGAGACTGCACGTCCCTGAAAACCTGAAGAAAGATGCAACACAAACATCAGAATCCAGCAGCTCACAGCCTGCTTACATATATTTCCGAGTATGAGACATGGTTTCTAAACTTAGTAGCCACCTTTAATGTCTTTTATAAAGAAGAGAATTTTCTGGGGCCATTACCTATTTTTGTACATGCAGGCCTAGACAATGGATGTTTACTATACACATACCAAGTACAGATAACTTGTCCCCAAAGTGCAAAAATTCTGCACAATTTTACAGTGCAACTGTGACAACTGGGTGAAATGTAGAGGATAAATGCATTATATAAAATTGAAACCACACTGATAACATGATGCATTCTTCTTGGGAACAGAAGGGATCTCTGATTCATTTTATTTCAAAATCTAGAAGACACTTTATTTAAAATAGAAATACATATCTACCCAATGGGTAGGTATCTACCTATCTATGGGTCGTATCTACCCAATATCTACCTAATGGGAATTTTTCAGCTAATTGTATACAGATATTCCTTAGTTGTAATATATTCCTCCTGTCTTAGATTCAGACTAAAGTGTTCTGCTATGTAAGAAAAAGGACTCACTTTTTTCTTAATGGTGAGAAAAGCACTATATCCTTTACAACAGAGGAACGTATTTTGACTTTCAGCACAGTTGTTCATTGAACTCAAAGTAGAAAAGGAGTAACAATACTGACTGATACATTAAAACACAGCCAAGCTGAACAATGTACATTTTCTAATTCATTAAACTGCAGACTAAAACAAGAACATACATTTAGGAGGTGGGAATAGACTTCTTTCTCTTCCAAAAAAA